>VKOC01026249.1:0-19855 GCA_009364415.1 Spea multiplicata
TATGTGTGGATTGGTGGATACGTGTGGATTGGTGTGTATATATGTGGATTGGTATATATGCGTGGTTTGGTGTATATGTGTGGATTAGTATATATGTGTGGATTGGTGTCCTGGGTCCCACTGCCTTTCCTAAAATAATCTCTTTCTATTAATACGTTATATTGATGCATACTGTTGTGTATAGTCATTTTGTACTGAAAAAAACGCCCTCTCAATGGTTAATATGCAGTGTTGGCACTTTGAGGTCTGCAACTTGTTTTGATGCACAAAAATGGGCACTCAGGCCCAAAAACATTCGCCATCACTGCTATAGGGTTTTTCACACCATGTCCTGATGGTTGCACGTACCTCTAGGGTGGACCATTTGGAGAACAGGATGGACCAATGCTTCATCTTAAGGGTTTGCATGATCCAGTCTTGGATTCTGTTGAAGCTTGTTTTAGGTGCATTAAGTGGACATTTAAAGTCCCTGAGGCCTCACAATCAGAAAGACTGTTGAGGGGAAACGAAGTTCCTTTTGCTCCCAGGGCAAGGAGGGTTGTCTGGTGAAGGTTTTAGGTTGGTCTGGCATGCAGATTAAAGTTAGCTAGTCTCTAGGCAGATCAGCCTAGACCATAAAGGTATAGCCAGAGTGGGCTCCAATTGGGAGCAAGGATGTATTTTTAAGATTTAGTTTTAGTTTTTCACTTGTAAATAAACACACAGTTTAGCACAAATAAGTTTTCCTCATTGCCCTAGATGACCATGCTTAAGATCCTTGGCAGTGACTTAAGGCCCTTAACTAAACTGTTTTGTCACAAAATATATAAGGTCACCTTAGAGCAAAATGGCAGCGCCTTTGGTGACCTCCCCTCCCCTATTGGAGGATTGGCACAAGTTCCTGCCAGATTATGTCTGCGGAGATGCAGATGAAGATAGTGAGAAGATAAAAGATGTATCAACTTTGTATGAACTACCTGCAGATTTGAGGTACTTTAAACTCATCTGCATAAAATTGGACACCCATTTCAAGAAAGAAAACATGAAAGAGGAAGGACTCCAGCCTGAGGATATCATGATTACAGCATGCCTGGCACACATAGTTACATTCGCTGACAAAAGACACACATCCATCAAGTTCAGCCTTTCCCATATCTGTTAATTTCTTGCTGTACGAACTGAGTCCGTACAGATGACTGTAATGACCCAGAGCGCCCGAAGA
The DNA here is from genome assembly GCA_009364415.1 of Spea multiplicata. Taxonomy (NCBI): domain Eukaryota; kingdom Metazoa; phylum Chordata; class Amphibia; order Anura; family Pelobatidae; genus Spea; species Spea multiplicata. Next base: position 1,202 of record VKOC01026249.1, read on the forward strand.
TATCCTGCAGGCACCCTGGAACAGGCATGAGACGAACGTACAGGATGCTGCAGGCTGGGAGTAGGGAAGCTAAGCAGAATAACAGCTGAAACATAGCAAGCAAATGGGACAGAGCGAGGAAGGGACAGGGAGACTGAGCAAGAAACACAGGGATGGAGTGAGGAGCCGGAATCCCCAGACGCTTCTCCTTAAGCAAGGATAGGATATCTTAACTGGGACATGGGAAAAGGAGAGAGGGACCATAATCCTCAGATGATACAGGGTAGGAGGCCAAAGGTACACAAAATACAGACACACATGGATACAGGACTAGCCTAGGACTATAAGATAAGAATTGGAGATTCCGTCACATCATATGGCCATAGTATGCTTAGCCCACCACTAAGCCAAAGTACTTCAATATCCGGTGGGTCATTCATGTTTGAATGAGAATGCGTGATTGAGGGAATGAATCTGTGAATGAATGAGTATATGAATGAATGAGTGTGTGTGTGTGTGTGATAGCATGAATGTGTAAGTGCTGGAACCTAGGCATGATGGGACTGTGATTGCTGTTAGCAATCACACCCCTATCATGCAAAGTCAGCCAGCACATGCTGAAACCTGGCTAGCTGCCCCCTTTGTATTGATGCTGCCAGCAGTATGGGGTCTGCACATCACTTACAGCCACCTTGTACCAGCATGTACTGGCTGACTTGGCATGATAGGAGTATGATTGCTAACAGCTAACAGTGGGATCAAGGGAAGGTTTCTTTCGGATGGAGGAGATGATAGCATGTTTGAACGAGGATGGGAATACACCAGAGGAAAAGGAGAGATTAAAGATGTGGGTTAGGGTTGGGGTAAGGACACTAGAGAGGGGGGGGTAGGAGATGTGAAGGTGCAGGGTTGCTCTCCAGGACAGCTGAGACAAAAAAGCAATATCATTGTGTTACTTCTGGTCAAATAATTTTTATATGAATAATAAAACTTTACTATTTATCACAGTGGTCTTGAGCAGAGCCGTAGCTAGCTTCATTGCGCGTGAGGTAAGAACAGAAAATTGTACCCCCACCTTTTTTTTATTTATTATAGTGTTTTTTTATTTACACTGCCCATAAACATACATATACATATATACTGCCCTTACACATAACTGCCCATACATGCTACCTTTATACACACTTGCCCCTAAACACACATATACACATACACTGCCCTTACACACCCCTACCTTTACACCCATACAAATCACACAGACTGGCTTACAAACACAAATATACCTACACTGCTCTTACACACACCTGACCATACACACTGCCCTTACACACACCTACCCATACACACTGCCTTTACATTTCCATTTACACGCATATACACATACACTGCCCTTACACATACCTGACCATACACACTGCCTTTAGACACACCTGCCCATTAACACGCATATACGTATACACTGCCATTATGCACACATATGCACAAACATACACACACCAGCTTACAAACACACAAATACACATTCTAAAGAAGGTCTTTGATGTGGAATGGAACTGTGTGGCTACATTAAACGAGGACCCATGCTGCAGCTCTGAAGCATTAACATAATAGAAACGTGCTCAAAGTTCTGCTCTTACACACACCTGCCCATACACACACACACAAGCTCACAAACACACACACATATATATATATATATATATATATATATATATATATATATATATATATACACATACACTCCCCTTACACCCCTCTCTCCCCATCTCTTACCTTTCTCATCTTCCATCCTATATCCTTTCGTGGGAGTGTGAGGTCTGTTATTTCAGACTTCTGCTTTAGTGCTCCCTAATCACTATGCGCCGGCTATTGATGCAGAGCGCAGGGATGACATCATATCATGCAATGACAGACCTCTCGCTCCCTGATGCTGGGCCAGTTAGAGGGGGATTGTGATCTGCCCAACCAGCCTTGCAGGCTGCTGATAAAGTGGCTGTGTGCCCCCTCGCAGCTGCACCCAAGGTAAGTGCCTCTCTCACCTCACCCTTCCTACGGCCCTGGTCTTGAGTGCCCATTTGAACTTGCAACCTTGCAAGGCTCAGGGCACCAGTAAACAGATTAATTATTTATAATGGGAATTATACTGCATGTATGGTTTGCTATATCACTTGTTGTTTTGTTTAATATGTTTTGTATTAAAAATATTGGAAGTTGTTGTCAATTAATCTCTGATATACTCTCGAATGTGTCTCACAAAGGATGGGTCATCAGAACTAATAATTAATTGTCACTGTTACAGCTTTTAGCATCTGATAAATCATTTACTAAAGTTACTTTTAGGTTGTCTTAAAATGAAGGGACTTTTTCCCCCAATGAATATGAGCTCTTTGGCAAAAGTCAGTAAACTTATATTGACTAAGCTACGTGGAAGAGTACTGATTAATTCCCCATGTCTTTTACTGCTTTTGTAAATAAACCTTTGTTTCCTTTTCTTATATCATCTAATTTCATACCCTCCCTTACAAAGCTTCCATAGCTAAGTTCTACAAAAACAAGAGTAATAATTTTATGGGAAGGAATTATTGTGAGAACACAAATTTGACTTCTCCCATGAGATATATAGATATGATGGGGTTTTAATGCACTTATATATTGTTGTAAGTGTATTAAACGTTTTGGAAAGGGACAGACCCTTTTATTGTGTATTGTGATGCACATATGTCTTAATAGATTTATCTGGTCTAAATACATCTTTGCAGAATAACTATTATATCAGTTATACATCCAACATCAACACCCAACGTATGATCTCCAGAAATATCCAGACCAATGTCTGTAGGACATTCTAGTGATTTATTATAGCAATATTTCCTAATGCTGGCAGAACATTTCATTTAAATAACAATCAGGCTGATACATATGGTAAGCAAGTTCTCCCACAAGCAATCTGTCGTCTTCTTTTTTTTATTTCAAGGTTTTATACCAGATTAGCATCTCATATTGCTTTGGTCTCACATTTCCAAATAGTAAAACTCAAGAAGAATGAAACCAGCTATATTTGGGATTTCTGATTAAGAATGGCACAGCTGAAAGAACAGCTGCTCCACCTCATGAAATTCTTGTCATACATCTTTGTTTTCTTTCTCTTCTTCATTAAGTCAACAATTCTTCTGCCATCTTGCAAAAGACAGAAACCATTTTCAGAAAACATCCTTATTTTCTATTTATTTCATTTTACAAATGAAAAATATGTTCCCATGATTACCTTGTTCCTAATAAGGAAAAAATGTAATTGATGTTACATTGTATATAGGGAACTCAAATAAAACTCAAGGGAAATGTTTGACTAATAATATTGTATCCTCAAAACAACGCCGAAAAAAAATCTGAAATAAATCTGGAATAAAACGTAACTTTTATTTGTTCCTTCAACTTAAAGCACTTAGATGTGAAAATAGGACATTTCCAGAGGATTATAACCTTGTATTCACTAAATAGTATGAATCTAAAGTAACTAATAGACTTGTGCATGGCAAGCAAAACCAGTTTGGGTGAAATTTTCATTTTTGCCAAGTTCATTTTCAGGCAACAAATTTTGTTTCCCCGTCCTTCGGATCGGGGTCTTTTTTAAATTTAGAATGACATTCGAGGGGCGTTCCCAAAGCAGGGGGCGCTGCTCAATTGGGTGATGCTCTGATGGGTCTAGTGCAGCTGCTCTGCATGGGTGCAAGGGATTAGGAATGGGACATGTGGCTGGCATTCCTATCACTGCTGCTGAGAATTTCCATGTGCCTCTGCCTACATCGGCTACAGTGGTCCTGCCTTGTCCTTCAAATATTTGAGCAGTCGCCAGTTTGCCGGCAGTGATAAAAAGGCATTCTGTGCACTAGTGAAACAGCATATGTCAGGTGAAGCAGATGGTTTGTCCAGCTACCTTTGACAGTTCAGCCTTCCACAATGACACACAAGGTTGGTAAAGGGAAGGCACTACAGTCCTGCTGAAGGTGGTGCGACAGGGGAGGCGGTATTGGGGAGTGAGAGCTTCTAGCAGCTACCTAAAGTGCTCCCCCTCAATCATGGAGAAGGAAACCGTTCTGACAATGATACGCTTATTAAGCAGTCATGTCACCTTAATTGATTCCTGGTTTGACATGCCCCTTGTAGGGTAGGCTGGTGCAGTAGATGCCCTACTTGTCTCAGGGAATCAGTCACACTCTTCGAGAAGGCCTCAACAAGCCCTTTGCTCTGGCAACTGCTTCTGGTGGAAGCTGCTGTGGGTTTGCTGTTGTCACCAATGCCTTCGGTTCCCCCAAAAGCAAAGCTGCACTGTGGCATGTACGTAGGTGTTGATTCATCCCAGAATTGGTGAAATGTCGTTTCGCTACCTTATGACATAACTTGTACTGTGCCCATCTCCCACAGCCTCAAAATGCCCCATACACTTTACTAAGACGTTGCCCACCAGACGAGGTAGCAGTGGTATTAGTGTTTTTTTTATTTCTATGCCCTTCTATTTGTGATGGCTGTGATGGTGGTGGTTATAGTGCTGCCAGTGCATGAAGGGGAACCTGTGACACAGGTACACTGCTGCTGCTTCAGCACAGTTCAAGGAAGAACACATTCAACATTGAACTTGGACGATATGTCACTTGACTCCTCCAAGTCTGGCTCCTAATCTAAATCCAGTTTATTGTCATCATCAACATCGTCATAAAAGATGACCATATCCTTTTCCACATGGGCAGAAGGCGGAGCTAGGTCTACTCTTGCTGCAGAAGCATTTTAAATTTACCTGGAATATACCTAATTAGGAAAACTGGAGTGCAATGTGTGGATTAATTACCCAACAGAAAAATATTTCGGAATTTTTTTTTGGAATTTACTTCATTGGAATTTCCAGCACAATATATCTTTATCACAAAAGGAAGCACTTTATTTAGATTCTTATTTCATTGCTATTTATACTTTAAGACATCTTCACAAAACTGAGCATTTACCTCATTAGAACTTCATAAACTGCTTTTTTTGCACATATCTAGTGTGCACTTTCCCCTGTAAGTGCAATTTTTTATGTTGTTTGCTGCTGTTTTTACTTACAAAGCCACTGTACCTCTGGTATTTTTGATTTGATTATTTTAAGAGTAAAGTATATATTTTTAAGGGAAATCAACCCCATTATATCATCTCTATGAATATGTTTTGATTGCTATTTTATTATTGTATGTATTTTACCTTTTAAACTTCTTCTAGTTTTACACAAGTGTCCCACTTTTTTGGTTTTGACTTCACCATAAAATAGCCTGCAAGCTATCTTCGCCTTGGATCCTTAGTGAATCGGCCTTACCGTGGTAGGTAGGGTGAACAAGATTTTAGCACTAGTAGTCAGGCCCCGACTGGGAAAAAAAATAGGCTCGGGCATTTAAGCCTGAGTAGCCCATTTTTATTTATTTATTTATTTATTGTTAAAGCCCACCCTTCATGTACCATCTTTGCATTTACTCATTCACACAAATCATTAACACATTTATTAATGCAGTCTCACTAATCATTCAAGCAATTCATCCTCACATGAATTCATTAATTGTCATACACATTCACACAATTCATCCACACATTTATTCATTCATTCTCATACGCATTCACACTACCCCCTCTCCCCATCTTATCTGCCCCTTCGCATTATGTTCCCCCTTTTCACTATGTACCCCCTTCCCCACTTCTCAATAGTGTAACCCTCTATCTATCCCCTCTCCCCCTTTCTCAATATCTAACCCCCGCTCTCCTCACCCTACTTACCTTGTTGCCGGAGCAAGCAGCAACTGCAACCGGGCCCGCGGCAGGGCCTGATTGACTTAGGGGCTGATGGAGCTGCAGCTCCAGGCCCCCACCTTAAACTACCTCTACGGCCGCATTAACACAGAGCCCCTTAAGCCCGCCGCAACTGCGACCGGGTCCGCCACTCTAAGGGGCCGGGAAGCCCTCACCACGGCCAGCCTTAGGGGTCTGCGGCCGCACAGAGCTTAAATTAAAACATCAGGGGGGGGGTTCCAACTTTATTTAACATCCTCCATGTTAAATAAAGTTAAAAAAAACTTTATTTAACATGGAGGATGTTAAATAAAATAACCCCCCCCCCCGATGTTTTAATTTAAACCCTGTACGGCCGCACACCCGTAAGGCCGGCCCTGGTGGGGGCTTCCCGGCCGCTTAGAGTGGCGGACCCGGTCGCAGTTGTAGTGGGCTTAAGGGACAGGTGCCCCTTATGCCCTGTGTTAATGCGGCCGTAAAGGCCGCATAGGCCCAGTCAGTCCGGTCCTGACTGGGCCTATTCTAAGGTAGGGGCCTGGAGCTGCAGCTCCATCAGCCCCTAAGTCAATCAGGCCCTGCCCGATGGCCAGTCCGGGCCTGCTAGTAGTAGATTGAGGATGCCCGTCAGTTTTGCTGCAACTGCTGCATGTCAATTGTGGTAGAGATACTTGGGACTGGTATACCGTTGGTCACCTAACTACTACTTTTTCGCACACACGCCTGCCGCCAGCTCTACCCAACCCACAAACCCACTGGAATCACTCCTTCTCATGGACATTTTCAATTGTTTTATATACTCTTAAACTAGTACTCAGGAACAGGTTTTACATTGTAAACAACTGAAAGACAGACACATTGTGCACATGCGCAAGCCCAGCTGTCTGGTTTTGTCACAATAGTAATTTATCAATGAATTAAAAAGATAAAATGATAGAAAGGTAATAAGAAATTAACTTGTCCACAAATTTAATAGTGGCAATGGGCAACTGTCTTAAACTACTCAGGAACAGGTTTTACATTTTAACCCCTTAATGACAAGACTGTTTCTTACTCATAGTATATTTTGGGACAATGGCTCTTTTAACATTTTTCAATGTTGCTTTTTAGCTGTGATTTTCTTCTTTCTCATTTCGTGCTCCCACACATATTATATATAGTTTTTTCAGGACAAACAGGGCTTTCTTGTATGATATCATCTAATTTACTATAAAAAATGATAAAATATGGTGATTTTTTTGTTAAAAAACTTTTTCTCACTTTTTAAACAAAAAACTTTTACTCATCTGCAAAAACTAATGAAAAAACCCCCTGCTACATAGATTCTACTAATTTGTCCTGAGTTTAGAAATACCCACTGTTTTTATGTTTTTTTGCTTTTTTCTGCACGCTATGGGGCAATAAGTACCATTTTTCCCCCAAAGCTGGTCATTCTGCCCATGTGCTATTTTGGGTATCTTTGAAGCTGGCCAATGAAATTTACCCCATCAAACCATATATTTTTATAAAATAAAACACACCAAGGTATTTCAGATGCTGGTATTTTAACCATTTCCGTGCACTAGTTCTATCATCTGCCTTTGTCAAACTTTATGGTTGTAAAAAAATGTTTTATTTTTTTCACACACCTTGTACTCCAGGTATAAATTTACAGCTCCTGGTATATGTCACTGCCAAACAACACCCCAATATGTGTTCAGCAACATCTCTGGGTTATTTGGGAGGTGTGTATTTTTGCCATTTAGACATCTGGTCACTCTGTGACCCATATTTTTTTACATTTTTTTTAAAAATTTTTTTACAGGACTCCAGTGCAGGTGGTGATTATGTGCCCCTGGTTTATTATGTATCCAGATGACGAGGCTGCATCTCTTTTAATAGGGCTGTTGGTCAGTGCGGTTGTTAAGAACTTGAACTCTGCCTTGTCTTATTCTGCAGTTGTGTCTGAAAAATTGAGTAAGGTGGTGGCTTTGCTGTAAATGGCTGGCCTGTTCACGTCCCTTCTTTTGGTGAATTTGCATTTTTCCCCATTGGAGGTTGTCCCAGAAAAAGAGCCAGGGAAGTTCCGGCTCATTCACCTTTTCTCATGTCCAAAGGGTGGTTCTATCAATGATGGTAATTCTCCTAAGCTGTGTAGGCTCTCCTATACATTTTTTTGATAGAGTGGTTCACTGGGTTAAATTGTGCGGTAGAAGGGCGCTTGTGGTGTAGATTGATGTCGAGGCTGCGACATTGTGAGTGTCAGGGAAGAGTTTATTTTGCTATGTGCCTGCCTATGGGCTTCTCAACATCATGCTCTTACTTTGAGACATTTAGCTCCTTCCTGTGTTTGGACTTTGGATACCGGTCAATGTGTGGCAACTGTGGCAAATTTTTGACATTTTTGGGGTCCTGTTGGCCCCTGATAAGTTGGCCCGTGTATGTGCTTGAGTTTTTTGGGCATTGGAGTAGACTCTGAAGCCTTGATTTGCTATCTCCCTTTGGGCAATGTCCCTGATTTGAAGTTTTTGGTTTTCATTTTTCCCTGGTGCATTTGTCACTGGCACCATTGCATTTGTTTGCATAAAGACATACAAGTTTAGGCTGCATTACTGCAGAGCAGTGGGCTGGCATAATTGCTCCACACCATGTGGGAGAACCCCAAAAGGCTTATTATGATCTGATCTAGAGCCATTGCGGGCTCAGGATTATGCTACTGTATCTGCAGATCCGATTCAGTTTGCAACTGCTCGGCTAGGTGACATTAGCCCATGAAAAAGCCAATGTGACTGCTGTAAATGTAAAACAAGTAGTTCCAGGTGCTACCTAAACTCCACCCAATTTTATAGTCAACAATTACTTACTGTCTGTAAAAGGGCAACTCTGAATTGGTTGAACAGCTCCTGGTGCCTAAGCAGTTTAGAAGGCAAGTATTAAACCATGTCCATGTTTTGGGGAGTCATTTAGGAGCAAAAAAAGACCACCTTTGCCTTGACTAAGAGGAAAATGGCCTTTGTTACTAATGTATCTGATGGCCTTTTCCAATATACTGTACTGCCATTTGGCTTGCATGGGGGCACCAGCAGCCTCAGGTGTTTAAGGTTCAGGTTGTTAAAGATTAGCCAAGAGCAATTAATAAGAAGCAAGGCTATGCATTCCTGGGCTTGTTTGGCTACTACTGTCAGATTTTGCTACATTTAAGCCCCTTTGTCGGACTTGACTAAGTGGCAGGATTATTTAACGGTAAAGTGGAGGAATCAAGCTAAACTCAGCTTTCAAAAGTTAAAGGATGCACTTTGTATACAACCAGTCCTGGTGACTCCAGAGTTAAAAGAATTATTGGTTTAGTGTGATGCTTCTGATGTAGGCATTGGATCAGTCATGTAATAGTTGGTTGGTGCTGGAACACCCAGTTCTCTACATTAGCAGGAAGTTTAATAAGAAGGTTTGGCAATTATATTGGCCTTGGAATCTCTAGATATTACCTGTTGGGTAGGAAGTTTATTTTGTCACAGACCATACACTTTTGGAATAAATGCGCAAAACAGGGAATAAAACGCAAAGATGACTCACTGATTCCTAAGCCTGTAGATGTTTGATTTCACAGTAGAGCACCGGCCAGGGACTAAACAGGGAAATGCTGATACTTTAATTGTCCCATGTATATTCCCCTTTTGTAGCGGTTGCCCCCTAATGCAGCAGAGAGGGGAATGTGTGAAGTAGGCAGAAGTAAGGAGAGAGAAAGGTATTTAGGTCCCAGTACATTGTTTTTTTAGGTCTCTTTTCTTGCACTTGCAAACTAATTATCTCAGGTGGTGCCTATATAATGGAAGGAAGGGTGGGGGAGTTGTTTTGCTGAGGATTCAGTGAGTACAGAAGCCTGAGGAGGCTGGAAGGTATATCCAGCAAAGAAATAAACCCAAGACAGTACAATTAGAAAAAAGACAAGTATGGTTTGTTCCAGGTTGCCAGGTTTGTTCTGGGTTCCCAGGAGAAAGCCTTTTCTCTCTAAAAGAACATGGCATCACGGTTTAGCTTTGCAAAGTTGCATCTGAACAAACCACAAAACTTCTGGAACAATATCCTTTGCACAGACGAGACCAAAATGGAAATGTTTGGCCATAATGCACAGCTCCATGTTTGGTGAAAATCAAACACAACATTTCAGCACAAGCACCACATATGGATAAAGCAGTTTACAAATTTGTGCAAAAAAATATTGTTGGGTGTTTTTACATTTTAAAGTGGGGGTGCCAATTTTTGAGTGCTAGATACCAAATGTACGCCCCTGACCTGAATATAAAGGAATTAATATGTATGTTACCATTCCTGTATGTATATGTTCAGTAAACCCAATGTCATTCCATATAAATTGCAAAGTATGAATCTCTGAAATGGAGGCAAGACCAGCCCAGGAAATTAATGAAAATGAAGCAAAAAGCTCACTCCCACTCTCTCACACACTCATTCACGTTCCCTCAGGCTCTCATTCACTCTCTCACGCTATCTGAATGTCTCCCTACCTTCTGTCTTCTTTCCCGACCTGCAGTTGAACTTTCAGAAAAATGACAGAGCTTCCAGTGACATCCTCTCCATCAATTGAAGGATTGGGAGAGAGTGTGCCTGGAACCTCTGCCATTTTGCCCAATAATAAAAAATTTCTGCAAAAATGGCAGAGCTTCTGGTGACATCCTTTCCCTGATTGGAGGATCGAGGGAGAGCCTGGAAGCTCTGCCATTTTGTCTAAATATAACCTCCCAAAAACCTGAGCAAAAATGGCAGAGCCACTGAAAATGAACCTTCGCTTAAAATAACCTTCAGTGAACTTCCCTAAAAAAGACAGAGCTTCCGGTGACATCGGCCATTTTTGCTAAAGTTCACTGGGAAGACACGTCCACAGAGATGTGGATGAAAAAGAATACAGAAGGATGCTAGAAAACAAGCAGAGCTGCAGTACACGGAAGTGGTCAGCAGAAAACATGGGAAGCCATTCAGAGAGCGTTTCATCTGAAACAAATAGGAAGGGAACAGAATCCAAATTGTTTTTGGCCTATTTAGACATGTCTTGATACAATTTATTCCATCTAGCATCTTCATGTGGTAGAACACAATATGATATCATTCCCTGCATCATATGACAAGTAACCTGTGCCAGAGTAGCACAATTCTGCTTCCTCACAAATGTTGATGACCTTCTCTCTTTATTAAAGTGGACCAACATATGTGCCTCTGTCACAAAATTTAGATAAACTCATTGGGATATAGTATATTTGTATATATATTACAAGTGATTCAAGTCCTTCTGCTGCGCTTTCCTGTATGATGTTCTCCTGAGTTAGTGCTCATCTGTTGGGTGTTTTTCGAACTTTAATGAACTGCATCTTCATTCTTCTGCAAAATCTTCCTACATGCACTTATATAGGCATCTGTACTGCCACAATAACACCTTTATGGGGATTACATTACCAAAACCATACCCACATTGATTATGTGACACAATAGAGCACACACCCAGACACTGTGTGCATACCCATCTTGAAGGGGACATACCAAGACAATGGACAATGCTATGCTTCCAGTTTCATGGGAACAGTTTGAAGAAGGCCTTTTTCTATTCCAGCATGACCTAGAGCAGGGGCTCCAACATGTGGCCTGAGGGCCAAATGTGGCCCGCGAGACCTCGAGGTGCGGCCCGTGTAAGATCGGCAGCCAGGGCCGCCCCTCGAGCCCTGCTACAACAAGAGCACTGCTACTTACCTGTGGGAGGGTCTTTTGTACTGCACATAGGAAGCGGAACCCAGCAGAGTTCATGTGACATCACATGACTCTGCTCCAGTCCTGCTTCCTCTGTGCAGTACAAGTGAACGCAGAGGGAGGCTCACAAGTCTGTGAGCGGCATCGAGACAGCTGCAGTGCAGGTAAGGGGGTGGGGGGGGTGTTTGAATGAGAATGTGTGATTGAGGGAATTAATCTGTAAATGAATGAGTATATGAATGAATGAGTGTGTGTGATAGCATGGATGTGTAAGTGCTGGAACCTAGGCATGATGGGACTGTGATTGCTGTTAGCAATCACACTCCTATCATGCCAAGTCAGCCAGCACATGCTGAAACCTGGCTAGCTGCCCTCCTTGTGTATTGATGCTGCCAGCAGTATGGGGTCTGCACATCACTTACAGCCACCCTGTACCAGCATGTACTGGCTGACTTGGCATGATAGGAGTGTGATTGCTAACAGCTCCTATCACACTCCTATCATGCCAAATCATATTGCTAATTTTCCACAGCCTTATTGTCCTCACTGTAAAAAAAAACCCCTTTCCTCTGCCTTAGACTAAATCGCCTTTATTCCAGTCTAAACGCATGACCACGTGTCCTATGCATAGTCCTGTTTATGAACAGATTTCCACACAATGGTTTGTGTGAATATATTTACATAGTGCTTTCATATCCCCTCTGAGGCGCCATTTTTCTAAAATAAACATATTTAAATTTGTTAACCTTTCTTCATAACTATAGTGCTCCATCCCTTTTATTCATTTTGTAGCCCACCTCTGCACCCTTTTTCGTGCTATAATATCCTTCTTTAGAATAGGTGCCCAAATTTGCACCGCATATTCAAGGTGTGGCCTTACCATTGATTTATACAGAGGCAAAATTATATTTTTATCCCGCAAATTGATGCTCCTTTTTATACACGACAATACCTTACTGGCCTTAGCAACTACTGACTGACATTGCACATTGTTTCCTAGTTTGTTGTCTATAACAGTTCCCAAATCTTTCTCATTTGTCGTTATCCCTAATTCACTACCGTTTAGGGTGCAGGTTACTTGTGCATTCCCTATCCCGAAGTGCATAACTATACATTTATCTACATTAAATTCCATCTGCCATTTGTATGCCCAGTCCCCCAGTCTATCTAGATCCCTCTGCAGCACATTAATATCTTGCTTGCACTGTATTACTTTCCCTAGTTTAGTGTCATCTGCAAACACAGAAACATGACTTTCAACGCCAATTGCCAGGTCATTTATAAATATGTTGAATAAAAATGGCCCCAGAACAGAACCCTGGGGGACGCCACTTACCACTTTTGTCCAGCTTGAAAATTTACCATTTATAACAACTCTCTGTACTCTATCACTAAGCCAATGTTCTACCCAAGAACAAGAATTTGCATCTAGACCAATTTCCTTCAGTTTGAATACTAACCTATTGTATGTATTCTACTTGGATTTTGCCAAGGCATTTGGCCTTGGCAAAATCCAAGTAGATTACATCCACTGCCACACTCTGATCTACACCTCTACTTACTTCTTTGTAGAATGCAATTAAATTAGTTTGACAGGACCTATGTTTCATAAAACCATGCTGATGTTGTCTAATAAAACTTCCCAATCAATTCCTGAATATTATCCCTTAATAAGCCTTTTTTTTAATCCCTAAAGAGTTTATGCCAGTCAATACGTTGTAAAGCTGCCCTTATCTTATTGAAATTGGCCTTTTTAAAATTATATGTTTTAGTATTTCCCATGGGCAATTTCTTTTTTGAGTTTGTTTCAAAAGACACCATATTGTGATCACTTTTACCAAAGTGCTCCCTCACTTGAATGTTAGACAAAAGATCAACATTGTTTGTTATCACCAGATCCAGACAAGAATCCTTTCTAGTTGGTGCTTGTACCAGTTGTGACATGAAGGTGTCATTTAACAGGTTCAAAAGCCTGAATCCACTTGCATAACTACTAGTGCCTCTATCCCAATTTATGTCCGGGTAATTAAAATCTCCAATAATTAACGTGTTACCCAGATGTTGCTCTAACCGTTGTTCTTCCTCATCATTATTAACATTAGGTGGTTTATATATCCAAACCAGTAGTTAATTTCCTTTTTTTGCCCCAAGCTGATATCTACCCATAAAGCTTCCACATTTCCCTTGTCACATTCAGGATGCTTAATATTTGACTTTAGCTTGTTGTTAACATACAAGCATACTCCACCATCCCTTCCTGCTTTTTCTGTCCTTCCTATACAACGTGTAACCATTTAAGTTAACTGCCCAGTCATGGGTCTCATCCCACCATGTTTCTATGTTTATTGATGATGTGACAGAAGACAGAAGCAGCTGGATGAATTCTGAAGTGCATAGAGATATATTGTCTGCTCAGATTCAGCCTAATTCAGTTTACAGATTTACAATGACCCAAAAAATACTGCAAAAGCAACCCAGGTGATTGACGAACGAGTCAATCACCTGATCTCAACCTGATCTAGAAGCATTTTACTGATGACCCATAAACAAACAACAAATGAAGACAGCTGTAGTAAAGTCCTGGCAAAGCATTACAAAGAAAGAAAACCAGTATTGGTGATGTCAGATGTGTTCCAGACTTCAAGGAGTAATTGCCTCCAAAAGGTTCTCTACAAAGTATTAAAAGTTAACATTTTATTTAAGATTATGTTGATTTGTCCAATTATATTTGAGCCCCTGAAATAAGGGATCTGTGCGTCATTTTATTTAAGATTATGCTGATTTGTCCAATTATATTTGAGCCCCAGAAATAATGGATCTCTGTTCAACCCCTTGAATTAAAGCTGAAAGTCTGGACTTCACGTATCATAAGTCATGCATCATATTTTTTCAGTAGAATGAGGTCTGTTAAAGAAAATTTCCAAGAACTTTTTGGATACTTAAAATGTGCTATTATGGGTAAAACCATTTCAACATTGATTTTACTGAAATGGCAGCTTTGCATTTTACATTGCATATGGTACATAGCATTATAATGGTAATAAAAGTTTGTACTATTATAAGTACTATTTTTATTTTCAATTGATGAAAAACATTGAAATGTAAAGTTTATTTTAAACTCTTATGAATGAATTCACTTATATATGAATAAATCCAATTTCTTTTTCTCTTTTAATTTTACTATTGATCTGGACTTGCTCCGATGCCGGGGCACCATTAGATTTCAGTACAATAAATATGCTGATGCTTTACTTATATATTTAAAATGTTTTACCAATAGTATGTTTTCAAACAAATATAGTACATAACTACATCAAGTACAGTTTCTCATTATAATGTATGTAGTATATAGAGTTTAATTGTTTAAAACTGACTTGTTTCTGCTCTTAATATTGTGTAAATACGTATATAGATAGCGTTCTATCATTACTTCATGACAATAATAATTACCCTGTGTAATGATTAAGCTTTGGGTCATTAGGAAAGGATATGAACAATGTAAGGAATATCAATTTAAGCCATTCTAGAACATTAATGTTCCATTAATCAAAAGACAATGCTCAATAGTATGAACATTATAAAACATTACTGGTTACTTACTGGGTCAAATGTTGGAATGTTGTGTCTTCTACAGAAACGTATCTGCATGACAATAAAAATGTAGTTAAGCCTACTATACAATAGGTTTAATGTGAATTATATGCGTATCATAATAAAAAAAAGCTAATTACATTGTTTGTGTAAAGTCTATAACTATCCAAGGATGCTAAAGGTTTCACTTTGGTCAATTCACCTGAATTGAATATCTGTAATTTCCACATACATTTTCAACTAACATATATTAATACATACTCCTAACCAGCACACATAGCTTTCAGAGGGCGCGCACACGAACAAAAATTGTGCGCACAACCAGTAGCGTACCGAAGGGGGGGCGTCCGCTACTGGTTGTGCGCACGGCACCCCTCCAGAGACGGACAGTAATATCTGCCGCTAGAGGAGCAAGGTCGGTTGGGGAGATCAAGGATCTCCCTCTAACTGTCTTAAAAAAATCAAGGGAGCGGGAGGTCTGTTAATGCAGACCTCTGATCCTGCTCCCTTGCGATGCGCGTGGCAACTGATGCTGTGCGTCGGGATTTGATGTCATATCCCAACGCACAGCACTGAAGCCACGTCCACCACCTCCACTGCACTGGATGGAGAGGACACAGAAGAGGAAGAACGAAGAGGAGGAAAAGTGACAGTGACAGAGAAAAGGTAGGAAAACATTCTGTGAGAGTGAATTAGTAAGTGTGTGAGAGTGATGGGTGTTATGCTGTAGTTTAAACTGAATGTTTGTGAATGAGTGTGTGTGTGTGTGATAACATGAATGTGTAAGTGTGTGGTGGGGGGGATAGCATGGCATAGGGAGGCTGTAATCATATTCCTATCATGCTCAGGTTCCAGCATGTACTGGCTGCCTGGGAATGATAGGAGTGAGATTGCTGTTAGCAATTATATCTTTTTTTTGTTCAATTTTGGTGTGTTAACCACACCTTTATTAAAAGTAAGTAACCAGACATTAAAGTGGTAGGCCTACACCACATCAATGTTTGACTTAGTATATAGTGATTGGGGTTATGCTGCATTATTGTCAATGTCTGGCTCAATGTATAGGATGTTGTACCACGGTCAATGTGTGCCTCTGTATATAGTGATAGGTGTTATGCTGTACCACCATCAGTGCGTGCCTCAGTATATAGTGATAGATGTTCTGCTGTACCACTGTCAGTGTTTGCCTCAGTATATAATGATAGCAGTTATAGTGTACCACCATCAATGTTTGCCTCAGTATATAGTGATACCAGTTATGCTGTACCACTGTCAATGTTTGCCTCACTATATAATGTTAGCAGTTATGCTGTACCACCGTCAATGTTTGCCTCAGTATATAATGATAGCAGTTATGCTGTAACACCGTCAATGTCTGCCTCAGTATATAGTGATAGGTGTTATGTTGTACCACCGTCAATGGCTGCCTTAGTAAATAATGATAACAGTTATGCTGTACCCCTGTCAATGTTTGCCTAACGATAGAAGCTATGTAGTTTTAAAGTGTGTGTGTGGGGTCCCACGTACAGGATAAGCCCCAGGTGCCAAATACTCTCAGTACGCCCCTGCGGACAACAGTTTTTCTCAATGCGGCCTGGAGCCTTCGCTCGTGATTCGCTCATAATTTACTTATGCAGTGAGAATTTCACCTTTAAAAAAACATTACAGTAAGTAATACTGCTGTGTAACTAATACTACATTATCACACTATAATGTAGTGTTATTAACCATGAGCGAGCTGTACCAAAAATATAGAATAACAATTTAAATTTAACATTTGTAGAAGCATATTGTGCGCACAAAATTTTGGCTCTGGTTAAATTTTTGCACAACAGAAATATTCTGCGCACACCACCTAAGAAAAATTAGAGGGAACATTGCTGACCCATATGAGGATAAGAAAAACATTTTAGCCAATGGTGGTCTTGCATAGAAGAAAGCAATCTTCATGTGTCATAGGTATTCACTTTATCCCCTGAATCAGTACAGTTTAAATTATGACGTGTACCCATTTCTTAAAAGTTACTTCTCCTGTGATGTCCTAATATGACCATCATAGGTATTTGTACATTGGGATGGGTTTTTCCTTTAGGTGTAAGTAAATCTGTTTTTACTAAGTGCCAGACAGGCAGTATATGTAGCACACATGTACTCTCAGTTTCTCAGTTTTAGTTAAGTGACAAAAGGCCTCTGTTTTCTGTCACTCAGCCACTCCCTAATCCATTTAACAACATTGGGATCTAAACTCAGAGATTGCAGTTTATTAATAAGTCTTCTATGTGGGACCGTTTCAAAGGCCTTACTGACATCCAGATACGTAATGTCTACTACAACACCTTGACCAATTACTTTAGTCACCCAATGAAAAAAAATCAATAAGATTAGTTTGGCATGATCTTCCTGAGGTAAACCCATGTAGTTTTTGATCGTGAAACCCATGTGACTTCAGATGTTCAACAATCCTATCCTTTAACATACTTCCCATTAATTCCCCCACTACAGATGCCTGACTACTTTCTCCTGCCTTTTTTGTAAATGGGCACAACATTCGCTAATGGGACGACCCCCGTTACCAATGATTCATTAAATAAATCCATTAACGGTTTTGCTAGTATCAGGCTCCATTGACTTATTTGTCTTTACCTTAGACTACTGAAGTAGAACCTCCGCCTCGATAAACTCACATATTTCAAATTACTGTCTTTTTTCCTAACTGAGGTCCCTTTCCCTAATTTTCATTTGTAAAAACTAAACAGAAATATTCAATGAGGCAGTCAGCTAGACCTTTATTCTCTTCTACATGCCTTCCTTTTTTTTATCTAACTAATCCCAATTCTCTCTTCTGCGTGTGATTTGGCAGCTCTTATAACTTGCTTTGCTTCTTTCTGCCTAATCTTATAGATATGTCTATCTTCCTCACTTTGGGTATTTTTGTATTTACTAAAGACTAACATTGTTTTTTTACAATGTTGTCTGACTCCTCTACACATATTCTCATTTTAGTGAGCTTTTTTAAAATCTAAAACTTTTGTTTTCGTGTGGTGTGACTCAGTCACTGTTAATATATTAAACCACACGGACTGATGATCACTAGATCCCAGAAATATCTGTGAACAAATCTCCATTTCTGAACACTAAATCCAATATGGCTAAAGCCAATACTACTTGTTTTAAAGATAATCCCAGTAGGGAATTAAGGAGATCTGCACTCCGGGTACAACCAGCTACTTTGGTTTTCCAGTTCACATCAGAGAGATTAAAGTCACCCATGATTATAACCTCCCCCTTCACTGCCATTTTAGCTATTTTCTCCACTAGTAGATTATCTAGTTCTTCTACTTGTCCTGGGGGTCTATAACTTAAACCTACTTTACTTTCACGAGATTGTAATGTAACCCAAACTGACTATGTTCTCCTCACCAACTTGTGTCAGTTATTTTTTACATATAGGGCCACCCCCCCCTTTCTTGCCCTTTCTGTCTTTTATATATATATATATATAAAGAGTACCCCGGTATTTATATGTCCCAGTCATTTTTCTCATTA
>VKOC01026251.1:0-14661 GCA_009364415.1 Spea multiplicata
CCTAGACGCTCATTCTCAGGTGGATCTACCCTCCTCACGGGAGGATGTACTATCCAGCTCTTTAGGAACAGAGAGCGTGAATGTTACCCAAGACACTTTAAAAACTGCTTTGGACGAGTTAATGAGAAATACACAGGAGATCCACAATAGCTCCAAAGAAATAAAAGATGAGATTGCTATTTTCACAGAGAGACTCATTAAGTTAGAAAACAAACAAGAGTATTTGGAAAAAACAACAAATATAGATTACAGAGATAATTAAAAACCTAGAAAAAAAACCCCTGAAGATCAGCAGATCAAAATATCTGATCTTGAGGATCACTCACGGAAACTCAATTTACGAATTAGAAACATACCAGAATCTTATTCCAATGACAGTCTGCAAACATTCTTATCAGACATGATGGAATGGACTGCACCTCAATGAAGAGGGGGCTGCAGTGCTAGGGGAGAGGATGGCTAGGGGAATTGAGGATCTTTTAAACTAGGTTCTGGGGGGGAGGATAAATATAGAAATGAAGTGCTAGCTAGAGTAGACTCGGAAGGAGGTCTAGCTATGGGAAAAGGGGGTGAGAGCACTAGTGGGGTTAGCACAGACAATATGGTGTTGCATAGTACAAAACCTGCTGTCAAGAATTATTTGTCAACTGTTACACCAGAAATGGGTAGTAACCTTAAATGTCTTTTAGCAAATGCGAGAAGCTTGGCAAACAAAATGGGTGAGCTGGAAATATTGGTAAGTAATGAACAATATGACTTGATCAGTATCACGGAAACGTGGTGGGATGATACATATGACTGGTCAGTAAACTTACAAGGATATTCACTTTTTAGAAGGGACAGAGTAAATAGAAAAGGGGGAGGGATTTGTTTATATGCAAACCCTAAACTTAAGCCCAGTATTAAGGAAGATGTGCATGATGACAGTAGTAATGTGGAGACGCTGTGGGTCGAGATTAACCTAGATAGTAAAAATAGTCACACATTACTTGTGGGTGTATGCTACAAGCCACCCAACATTAGCAATGAGGGGGAAGATCAGCTGCTATTTCAAATTGAAAAGGCTGCAAATAGAAATGAAGTTTTGATCATGGGAGATTTTAATTACCCAGATATAGATTGGAATAGTGGAACTTGTTCCACTAAGGGCAGCAAGTTTCTGAACCTGCTTAATGACCAATTTATGTCCCAATTAGTAGAGACCCCAACCAGAATGGATGCCTGTCTAGATCTGGTAATAACTAACAATGAGGAACTTATCTCAAACATTAAAGTAAGAGAACACTTGGAAAATAGTGACCACAATATGGTTTCATTTGAGATTAATTCCAAAAAACAGATGGGTAACTACTCTACCAAAACATTTCATTTATTTTCAAAAGGGCAACTTTGATAGGCTAAGGTCAACCATGGAATATATAGACTGGGATGGATGGTTCTCTGGTTTAAACACAGAGAACAAATGAAATACCTTTAAGCACACATTGCGAAGTTACACATCCCAATATATACCTATGGGAAACAAATACAAAAGAAACAAATCAAAACCAATGTGGTTTACCTGGAAGGTAAAACAGGAAATAAGGAATAAACAACTGGCATTTAAGCATTATAAAAGCGAGGGGTCAGTAGTATCATTTATGACATACAAAGATGCAAACAAAGCCTGCAAAAAGGAGATTAAAATGGCTAAACTAGAAAATGAAAAACTTATTGCCAGGGAAAGTAAAACCAATCCCAAGAATTTTTTTAAGTATGTAAATGGAAAAAAGTTAAAGGTAGAGAATGTACGTTATTATCTGAAACTGGAAATTTGGTTAGTGAGGACAGAGAGAAAGCCGACATTTTAAATGCTTTTTTTTCCTTTGTTTATACCAAGGAAGAGCCAATGACGATGCCCCTGCTGGCTAATTTTAAGGAACCATTGCAGCAAACATGGGATTGGCTGACACAAGAAAAGTGCTCAAGCTATTAAATAATGTTAAGGTAGACAAGGCCCCTGGACCGGATGGTATACACCCAAGGGTACTGAAGGAGTTAAGCCTAACTCTGGCCCAACCATTATTACTAATCTTTAGGGATTCTTTCGACTCGGGCATAGTTCCATTAGATTGGCTCAAGGCAGATGTTGTGCCCATATTTAAAAAGGGATCAAAATCTTAACCGGGCAATTACAGGCCAGTAAGCTTAACATCGGTAGTGAGGAAATTATTTGAAGGGTTGCTAAAGGTGTACATTCAAGATCATATCTTGATCCATAATCCAATCAGTAAAAGTCAACATCGATTTGTGAAAGACCGGTCTTGTCAAACCAACCTATTAGCATTCTATGAAGAAGTTAGTAAAAATATAGACCTGGGGGTGGCTGTAGATGTGATTTATCTGGACTTTGCAAAGCCATTTGATACGGTCCCGCATAAAAGGCTACTCTATAAATTAACAGAAATAGGCTTAGGGGCAAATGTCTGTACGTGGATCAGAAATTGGCTAAAAGATAGAATGCAGAGGGTTGTTGTGAATGGATGTTTCTCAGCCTGTACGCAGGTATTAAGTGGAGTGCCTCAGGGGTCTGTCCTCTGTCCTCTTCTTTTTAATTTATTTATAAATGATCTCCCAAGCTGCATGGAGAGACATGTCACAGTTTTTGCTGAGACAAAATTAGGCCGGGTAATTCAGACTAATCTTGATAGTTCTTCTTTGCAGGAAGATTTAGACAGAGTTGGAGACTGGGCGTGCAAGTGGCAGATGAGGTTCAATATAGAGAAATGCAAAGTTATGCATTATGGTAAAAATAATAAAAATGCAACCTATTCTTTAAATGGAATATTTAACAGTTGACAACAGACTTGACAACAGTGCACAATGCCAGCAAGCAGCTGCGAGGGCCAATAAAGTTTTGGCATGCATAAAAAGAGGTATTGATTCAAGGGAGGAGGATATCATCTTGCCTCTGTACAGGTCATTGGTAAGACCTCACCTTGAATATGCGGTACAATTCTGGGCACCGGTCCTTAAAAAGGACATTATGGAATTAGAAAAAGTGCAAAGGAGGGCTACGAAATTAATAAGGGGATTGGGTGATACTAGTTATGAAGAGAGACTAAAAAGGTTAAAATTATATACGCTAGAAAAACCGGCGTACCAAGGGAGTAATGCACATTTATATAATATATATGCAGGGCAATAAAGACTGGAAGAGCGCAGGTTTCATAGACGACAAACAAAGGGATTCTTTACAGGGAGGACAATAAAAGGTATGGAATTCACTTCCAAGGGAGGTGGTGTTATCCAATACATTAGATACCTTCAAAAGGGGCCTCGATATTTTCTTAGAAAGGCATGACATACAGGGATATAAATAGACATTAATATTTAAGAGCTTCTTGATCCAAGGAGAAATCCGATTGCCTCTTGGAGTCAAGTAGGAATTTCCCCCCTGATGGCAGAATTCGAAGTAGCTTAATTAGGGTTTTTTTGCCTTCTTTTGGATCAAGAATAGGAAGGTTAGGTAGAAGGGTTGAACTTGATGGACTTAGGTCTTTTTTCAACCTTACAAGCTATGTTACTATGTTACATGATCCAGGACTTGCACATTGAAAATACCCCTTCTGGTAATCTAATAGAGAGATGCCACCGACTGAAGAAACCTAAATCTATAACAGAAGATATACCTAGAGATGTCATTGTCTCCTTTTTTTTCCTTACCAGGTGAAAGAGAATATTCTAAGATCTGGGAAGGAACAAAACTTGGAAAGATTCCAAATTCTCAGATATCCAGATTTTTGCAGACCTTTCCTTTTCTACAAGAAGCTGGAGGTGCTCTTTTTACCAAGAGCTAAAACTCTTGAGAGATAAAAATGTAAAATATATCTGGACTGCATCCAGAACGGTGAAAATATTTTGGAATAACAGTCTGGAACTGTTCACCTCGCCTAATAATTTAAGAGACTGGGTTAATAAAAGAAATTTACAGAGCTAACTAGATTAACATCAATCCTACCGCCAGCTTGAAGCCTTTTTTTATATTATATATATATACACAACATTTTCACCTTCCAATTTTCGGTTCACACTATATCCAATAATTCGTTATGCTAACATCTAATGAGATGGATGATGCAATGTTAAGGTCCTTAATAGACCCACATATACACAAATTTAACTCCAAGAGTCACTCTCACAACGTTGGTCTTCTTTATTTCACGAGATTGTTAATTTTATAGCAAGACAGGAGGCTTCGTATTTAGCATTAAACCTTCTTTACTGTTAACCTCCAGCAGCCAAACAGTTAACAAAGAAACAATAAAACAGCCAATAGGAACACAGAAACAGTCTATAAAAGTCTGCACATCTTGAAACTCCTCCTCTTTCTTTGCTGCTTAACCTCCAGGTGAGAACATTCCATTATATTCATTATTTTAGCTAGTGACAATTAATTACACTCATTTCTATTTTTATTATTGTCATCTATTGTAGTTTATTTTCTACTGATTTATTCCTTACCGTTATCTGCTCTGAGCCCCTGCGTGCTTGCTTTTTTCCTTCCCTGGCATCGGCCTGTCCGTCGGCCACGTGGTCCAGGGTTCTTCTATCCCCGGGCGGTTCTCTCTGCCTGTGTTTTTTCCCCCTGCTCCCGCCACCTGCGCGGTGGTTTTTTTTCCTCTCCCGCGAGGTGGTACCCAGCCTGCCGTGGTTGCCGTGCAGAGGTCCGCCGCCTTCCCTTCTGGCGGTCAGGCGCCTTTCTGTGCCGTGGGCTCGCCTTCTGACGCGGCGGTCCGTCTCCTTACCGTGCGGCGATCTAACTCCTTGCCATGCAGCTTTTTGTTGTTCCGCAAGGCGGCCCACCTCCTTCCACGCATTGGGCCGTCTCCGCCTAGCGGTGCACCTTGCTGCACCGCGGCCCTTCTCTTCGCGGCTTCACTTGCCTGCGCCGCGGCCGGTCTTCTGCGCGGCTCGGCGTCCCGTTGCCGCGCGCGGCGGTATCTTTGCCGCGTGGCGTTTTTTCTCCAGTTCCCTAACCCGCGCCTTGTCTCCGTGAAGCCTCCGTTTCTCCGTGGCCCGCGGCGTGGTGGTGGTTTAGCTGCGCGCCGTCCTTATTTTGATTCGGCCTTATCGGCCGCATGGTGTATTTTTTCTTTTTCAGGTTTCCTTATGGCTACATTTGTTTTACCACCACACATATATGTATATATATATCTATATATTCTATGGTTCCAAGTAACCCCTGCTGCCTTTATTTTGGGTGAACCCCTGCTGCCTAGGACTCTCCCTCGTTTGCTTTCTAGTTACCATGGATGAACCCCCTCTCGGCCTTCCGGTGACCCCGACCGCTTTCTGCTAAGGGTGAAACCCCTGCGGTCATCAGCTGCAAGGAACCCCGCGCCTTAGACACACTCTGGGTATACTCCACCTATTGTAGGGGTGACCCCCTTTTTCAGCGCATCCTGCCGTACTGGGTGAACCCCGGTTTTGCTGCCAGTATCTGCAAGGGCATTGAGCTGGGCTTGCGCTCAGCACAAGATAAACTTTTAGACGTCTCGGGCCCCTTGACTCAGGTCTTCCAAATGGCTGACAGCTCTCCCCTATATCCCCAGCTGGTCCGTGACTGGACTCAGAGAGCTTTATGTTTACTGGGTAATGCCAATTGTGCTATAGCGGCTTTATTTAAGCTGGATGCCAAACTGGCCGAATGGGCCCCCAAGGAACTGGGCGCTGACGCCAAGGGTTTACTCTTCGGCGAAAAGTTCATCAAAGACCTTAGTCAACACGTCAATCTGTTCACCTCTCTCACCAAGGCCCAGACCAACATGAGGCGTGTATTTCGGGAATCGTTTTTCCCCCAGAGCTGGCCGGCAGAGGGGTCGTGCCGCCAGCAGAATGGCCTCATTTGGCTCTAGACCCCGATTTCCGGACTCCTCCACCGCCTACCGTTCCCAGTTTCAGATTCCATTCTCCAGAGGCAGAGGCTACACGTCCTCCAGAGGAAGATCAGCCTCAGGTAAGACTGTTTCCTATTTTTCCTCATATTCCTGTCACGGGCCGTCTCGCCCATTTTTTCCATGTCTGGTCTCGCCTTACATCCGACCCCTGGATCCTTCAAACTGTGCGGGGTTTCCGACTGGAGTTCCTTTCCACTCCTTGTCAGGGTTTTCCGCCTCCACTCCCCAGGTTATCTTGCGACGCTGCCTCCCTGGTCCATACCGAGCTCTCTTCCCTACTGGAGAAGGGTGCCATAGAAAGGGCGCACTCCCCTCCTTGTTTTCTCAGCAATATTTTCTTGGTGTTCCGACCCGTCATCAACCGTCGGGCTCTCAACAGATACGTTGTGTATCGTCATTTCAAAATGGAGGGTAAACATCTCCGCGATCTGCTCAGGGAGAACGACTGCTCTCGCCTCGACCTTAAGCATGCTTACTTCACTGTCCCAGTCCATCACGACGATCGAAGGTTTCTACAATTTTGCTGGCAGGGCCACCTCTGGCAGTTCACTTGCCTCTCATTCTGCCTCAGCTCTGCTCTATGGTGCTTCACCAAGCTTCTGAAGCCGGTCATGGAGTTCCTTTGGGCTCGCGGGATTCGCTCCATCGTTTACTTAGACGAAATCCTCCTCATGGCTCAGGACGTCGCGGTACATTTGCTTCAGGTTTCATTATCAACGAGGCCAAGTCGGTCTTGGTCCCGACGCAAACCGTTCAATTCCTCGGTTTCTCGGTGGACTCTGTGGCGGAGTAATTGGCCTGCTCTCGGCATCCATTCAGGCCATCTTCCCGCTCCACTACAGGGCCCTCCAGCGTCTGAAGCCGCTGCATCTTCGCGAGTCGGCCTCCTACGACACGATGATCTCTTTGTCAGACGAGGCTCGGTTGGAACTCCATTGGTGGTTGGTCGACATGGACGCGTGGAACGGCCATGCCATTTTCGGGTCAAGCCCAGATTTTGTCCTAGGCTCCGACGCAAGCCTGTCTGGTTGGGGGGCCGTTTGCGGAGACGTGGCTACCGGGGGTCCATGGACCATAGAGGAACGCGATCTCCATATCAATTGCTTGGAGCTCATCGCTGGCTTGTTCACAGTTCGCAGCTTCCTGAAGGGCGTCACTCATTGTTCTCTGGTGCTGTGCATGGATAACGTCTCTGCCGTCCGCTACATCAAGAGGCTGGGGGGCTCGAGATCCAGGCTTCTCACAGAGCTCACCAAGGAGCTTTATCAGTTCTGCCTGGACAACCATTTGTCCATACGCGCGGAATATCTGCCTGGCAAGGAGAATCTCGTGGCCGATTGGTTCTCCCGCCATTGGAGGGACATGAGCGACTGGCATCCTCTTCCGAGCGTGTTCCACACTCTCCACCTTTGTCGCGGTCCCCTCCATCTGGATCTGTTCGCGTCCAGGGCGAATCGTCAGACCGACGCGTTCTTCAGTTGGCTCCCGGATCCGCTGTCCTCGGCGGTGGATGTCTTCCTGCAGCTGTGGCCACTCCGGGGAGCTTTTACTTTTCCCCCATTCAACATGATCCTCCGGACTCTCCATTCCGTCAGTCATTAGGGGGTTTCAATACTCTTGATAGCGCCCCTGTGGAGGACTCAGCCATGGTTCCCGCTGCTTCTGGAGCTATCGTGATCCCCTGATCCTTCCCTCAACCTGGGATCTGCTTCGGGATCCAGAGGGGAACCCTCACCCTCTCATCCTTCAAGATCGTTTGACTCTGGTGGCTTGGTCGGTTTCCGGGGATCCTGGCATGTGCTGGGCTTATCGGAGTCGGCTCAAGATCTGCTCTGGGGATCCTGGACCCCGGGCACCAGGAAATCTTACCTTCAGGCTTGGAACGCCTGGAGTCCTGGTGTCTGGTTCGACACCTTGATCCCCTTACGGCACCTGTGACGGCGGTTCTTAATTTTTTGGCCCATCTTTTTTCCCTGGGCAGGTCCTATCGCACTATTAATTTGTTCCGCTCTGCCATTTCGGCTGCTCATGTTCCTGTGCAGGGCCTGGGTGTTGGGAAGGATCCGTCAATCTGTCGTCTCCTCCGGGGTGTTCGTCTTTCCAGGCCCCCGAGGGCTCGTTATGAATCCTTTTGGGTTGTCTCCCGGGTGCTCCGTTTCTTGGAGGATTGGCCGGAGAACGATGGTTTGTCCTTCCACCAGCTCTCCGCCAAGACTGCTCTTCTTTTGCGTCTTGTTTCTTTTCGACGGGTGTTTGATGTTCGTGCCTTTGATGTATCCTCTTTTTCGTTTTCTCCCGAGGGTGTCTCTGTCTCCGTCTTTCGTAGAACTTAATCCAATTCTACATCTGTTTCTTATCCTTATTTCCCCGATCGGCCACGTCTTTGTGCCACCTGCATTAAGCTTGATAGAGCCCACCAAGCCCTGAGACCCCGAGGTGACCCGGACGGTCCGCCACGAGACGTCATCTGCCGATTACATGACTACCCGATGAAAGAGCAGATGCTGTGTGGATGTCGTTCCTGCTTCTCCATTAAGTGGCAAGTTGGACATCTCCCTCTTTCCTGATCTGTCGCCTATAACGCTACAGACGAGACGAGCACTGAAGCCCCATGACGGTGGTTCTGCGGGAAGCTTCTATCCCTTATCAGTGGGGCTTCCCCTTTGCCCTAATCGCTCGCAAGGACTCTAAGACCTACGTTCTGAGACAAGCTTCTGATGCACCAACGTTCCTGGAAGCTCTGGGCCTCCCAAGGATGCATATCCCGGATTGGGAGACAACCTTCCTTGCACCGGCTCCTCTCGGAGATCCGTCCTCGGTGTGGACCACCTCATCTCGCCGACGCAAACGTCAGAAGATGCCTCATGCGTGAGCTCCCCTTTACCTTGATGTGACCCTGCATTTCTTGGTCAGGAGGGGCCCGGCTGCACCCCGGGATTCTTTACAACCGCGACCATCGATGCCTCCGTCCTTGATGCCTCGCTCCTTCGCCTGGACATACTCCGCTGTTCCGGTTCGTCTTGCGGGACTCTCGGTCATGGACTCTCCACTCTAGGGGTCGCCTATGCCTTCAGTTACCCTCCATCTACGGGACACTCTTGGCGGACTCCTTCTCAACCGCACAGCGACCCATGTTGCGTAAGCAGTGCCCCCTTGGGCTGGCTCCTGCTCCTTTTTCGCCTTCTCAACCTCAGAGATGGTCCTCTTCTGTTTTGTTCTTTTTGCTTATTGTTTATGCTCTTATTGCCTTTTTTACATGAACACTCACACACACCATTTATTTCTCTCACACACTGACACATTTCTTCGGGGAGTCTTCTTGCTTCCTGATACACACTCAGACGTTTATGTGCCCAGCGGAGAGGCTGCGAGGCATGTTCCGATCTTTACTCAAGTTGTCTTTTCGTGCTGCGTGCCTCTTCTCTTTTTGTACATTAACCCCCATCAGAGTCTACCCACCTATCCCTACTGGGCTGGGAAATGGGTTATCAACCACTTGTTTGGTTCATTGGCTCAGACCGCCTACTTTGCTAGCTCTTCCATGTCTAAGTCCAAGGGAGTTGCGATATTAATACACAAATCCACTCCATTTCAGTGTACCGATGTTTGGAGAGACCCGGACGGCAGGATCCTATTGTTGAAGGGGTACATTGGTCTGCACAGGATTACTTTGGCTAATGTATACGCTCCTAACAAAGACCAAGCCTCCTTTTTAGCTAACACTCTCTCTAGATTGGCTAGTTTCCAGGAGGGCCTCACTATCTTCGGTGGGGACTTGAACATGGTGCTTGACCCCAAATTGGATTGCTCCGTGGGCTGCTCCCATATGCCTTATGCCAAAATTAAGCCGGTTAAACGTATGCTGTTGTTGAATCAGTTGGCGGACTCCTGGAGGTCTCAACATCCCACTACACGGGATTATACTTTTTTTTCCGCATTACATAACCGTTACACGTGAATAGATGCTCTATTTGTGTCGCATCACCACCTCTCATATCTCTCTTCCCCTTCTATGGGCTCTCAGACGCTTAGCGACCATGCGCCTGTTCATATGACTCTTCGCGTGCCTTCCTCCCCTACAAAGCATTGGTGTTGGCGACGGAATGAGAACCTTATTGATAACCCCATGCATATTGATGACTTTTCTTCTCAGTTGACACATTATTTTGCTGAAAACAACCTGGATAATATTCCTATACAGACGCTCTGGGAAGCCCATAAGGCTGTCATACGTGGCCACTTTATCCAGCTGGGGGCAAAATTGAAGCGAGCGGAACAAATGGACCCTGGTCTCGCTCAATCGTCAGATTGCGGAACTTAAACTCCGACATAAGTTTTCTTTGAGCAAACCAAAAATGTATGGGGCGCAGGAACATATAAAGGGAAAAAACAAAAACAACACAATATAGTGTAGATGGTAATTCCAATTTAAATGGCTAAGTGATATGTTGCACTCACAAGTGAAAGAGGCAAATCCAACCCATCAGCATGGACTGTAAAAAAGGCTTTAATATTTCTTCAGTGAAAATCTAAAAAACAAACTTAAAATGGTGCAGTATTTTAGGTAAACAAGTATATACCAATAGAAATGCACTCACAGTTTTTTCATGCATAAAATGCATATACAGGCATAGGTTAAAGTCCAATTGAGTCTTTTTCTACGCGTTTCGCCCTTAGGCTTCTTCAGGAAATCAATTGGTACGGGTGTCTGTATGTATCAGCAAAATCAGCAATCTATGTGTATTTCCGTTCATTATTTCGGTTCTTTTATAGCAGTTTATATGTGTGTTTCCGTGTATGTCATCGCGTATTTAACCTTTGTCCTTTGTTGTCATCACGTTTTGTCAGTTTTTTTCTGTTTTCAGATTGGTTGTGTCATGAAAGGCACACAAGACTGGGCTGCTTTCAACAGTTGTTTATTGCAAAGCTTAACTGGAGGGTAGACATCTCCTGCATCCTACTTGAGATCTCTCTAGAGCACTCCCCCTCTCCCAGCTCCACCCCCTGTCATGTCACTCAGGCTCTCATCACATCTCCCCCCTTTTAATGCAATACATTTTTTTTTTCAACCAACAATAAACATATAAACAAAGAGCAAGAAACTACAGGAACATATGAGAATCTATCTAGGACATCGGGGTAGACTACCCTAGTCCACAGTGGCTTTGGGATTATTCTGCCCATTCTTCAAGCCACTGTTCTAACTACAGTGTTAATCTCTGTATCGCACTGGAAGCTTCACGACTCTACCACTTGAAGTCATTTTACAAGGACCTTCCCCAAGTCCTGGTGAAAGTGGTTCTGACTCCAATGGTGGCACCGATGTATCCCCACCAGAATCTTGTTGTGAGGCAGGTATGCTTCTGAAGACCGAGGTCTCCACTGGCTGTGGTTCGCGATTCTCGACATCTAACTCCTCGGGAACAGGCTGAAGATGTCTTCTGTTACGGCGGGCAACAGTCCCTCCCTCTGTGCGGACCACATAAGACCTTGGCTCAAGGGAACGCCCTACTACAGTAGCCGGCGTATTCCACCTCTTTTCTTCGTCCAGCTTGACTCTTACACTCTGGCCTGTGTGCAGCTCCGGCAATGGACGCGCAGAGTGTCTTCTGTCATAGAAGAATCTGTAGCTACGCTTTGCCTCCTCATCCCTCCTCCGAACGTCCTCTGGAAGGACGGGGTGGGAAGGCTGGAGTACACGCACAGAAGGCAACGTGGTACGAATCTGTCGCCCCAACATCAGCTGTGCAGGGCTACATCCTGTGGCATGAATTGGGGTTGCCCTGTACGCTAAGAGGGCCAAATATGGTTCTTGTTGCTTCAAAACGAACTTGGCAGTTTGAACTGCTCTTTCAGCCATCCCGTTGGCTTGCGGGTAGTGTGGACTGGAAGTTGAGTGAACAAAATCATACTCTCTACTGAAGGATTTAAATTCCATGGAAGCAAACTGCATCCCATTGTCACTCACCAGCTCCAAAGGTATTCCCCACCTGGCGAACATACTTTTGAGGCGGGTGATTACAGCCATACTGGTGGCCTCCCCTAATGGTGCAATTTCGATGTACCTGGAATAATAATCTACAACAACCAGATATTTTCTTCCATTAAGTTCACACAAATCTGCAGCTATCTTCTGCCAGGGACCCTCAGGCAGCGGTGTAGATATTAGAGGCTCTCTCCTCTGTGTAGGCCGACGTTCACGGCAAAAGGCACATTTTGATACATATTCTGCAATGTCAGTACTTATTCCCGGCCACCACACCGCTGTGGCTGCTCTTTCCCTACATTTGGAAATCCCTAAATGGCCATCATGAATTCGGCCTAACATTTCTTGACGCATACTGGCAGGTATGACAATACGGTCCTGAAAGAGCACTAAACCATCCAGTTCTGTGAGATGCGCTCTCTCCAACTGGAAAGCATTCAGTGCCATCCACACTGTGCGACTCTCTGGCCAGCCACCCTTTATGTAACTTATAACTTCTTGGAGATCAGTATCCAGACGTGTCTCCCTCTTGATCTGTTCCAATCTCCCAGAAGAGATGGACTTAGATGACAATATTGAATCCACATATGCCTTAACATCCGATTCTGTCGATGATTCTTCAGCAGCAGCCAGCGGGAGCCTGGAGAGTGTATCTGCCACCACCAGTTGCTTCCCCGGCACATGCACTGCCCGAACATTGAATCTTAGTAGTCTCATTAGTAGTCTTTGACATCTCAGGGGAGCTTTGTCAATGTCATAAGTGTTTATCAATGGAACCAGTGGTTTGTGATCGGTTTCCAGACTAAATCCTTCCAAGCCCACCAAGTAGCGTTGGAAGCGCTCACAGGCCCAAACTCCTGCCAGACATTCCTTTTCAATTTGGGCATATCTTGTCTCTGCTGCTGTTAGTGTACGAGAGCAATAGGCAATGGGCTGTAACTTGCCCTCGTTCAGTTGCAGAAGGGCTGCTCCTAGGCCATAACTGCTAGCATCTGCGCTAACCACTGTCTTTCTAGAGGGGTCATAGAACCCCAGCACGGGGGCTGATCCCAACATTGACTTGACCAAAGCAAGGGCCTCCTCCTGTGGAGGTCCCCAGGTCCAAGCAACATCCTTCTTCAACAATTCATTAATAGGATGCAACACTGAGGACAATTCTGGTAGAAACTTGCCCAAATAATTCACAAGGCCAAGTATTTGTCTTAGTTCAGTTACATCAGAAGGGCTTTTCATCTTCTCAATAGCGAGGACTTTACTGGAATCTGGCTTAATACCGTCTGCGCTAATAATGTGACCAAAGTAACACAGTTCTGTTTTCCCAAAGTGACATTTGTCTTTATTCAGCTTCAGCCCAGACTCTGACTTACTGTCTGTAGTACACGATGCAGCCGCTGATCATGCTCTTCTTGAGTGGACCCATACACAAGGATGTCATCCATGACCACCACTGTGCCCTCATGGTCTCTCAGGAGGGAGCTCATCTCCCTTTGGAAAATCTCTGGTGCTGATGATATACCAAAGGGGAGTCTGCGGAAACAAAACCGACCTACCGGTGTGATAAAGGTAGTCAGCTTGCGGCTCCCTGGGTCAAGGGGTATCTGCCAGAATCCGCTGGAAGCATCGAGCGTGGAAAAGAACTTAGCTCCTGACAACCTTGGAGCTATATCTTCCAAAGTCGGCATCACGTATCTCTCCCTCTTCACAGCCTCATTTAACCGTTTTAAATCCACACAAATACGAACTTTCCCATTTTTCTTAGCAACAGGCACTATAGGAGCACACCAGTCAGTCGCTTCTGTGACTTCCTCAATAACACCCATACTCTTCATTCTCATAAGTTCTGCTTCAACCTGTGGCAGAAGTGGGAATGGAATTCTACGAGGTGTAGCGACACTGTATGGGACTGCGTCAGACTTAAGCTGTATTCGGACTGGCTCACAGTTCAACAGGCCAAGATCTCCAAACATGTCTTCTGTGACCTCTTGCACCCTCGCAACAAGGCCCAGACTGCAGGCTGCATTCCGGCTCAAAAGGTTATTAACACATTGACCTCTGATTACGTACACCCACAGGGTAAATCTTCTTTTCTTGTATTCACTGTGGGCAAGAAATCGGCCGACACAATCAATGCAGCCTCCAGGGCTATAAACTTTTGTCACAACTTTCTCAAGCTGAGGTCTTTGTGGCAGTTGCTTGAACGTTGCCAGAGAAATAACAGTAATGTCCGCTCCCGTATCAATCTTGAAGGCAATCCTTGCACCCATCACTGTAAGTGCAATTCGCCAATCATCGTCAAAGCGAGACTGTTCAATCACTGACCCTACAAAGGACACCTCCTGTGTTTCCTGGTCACTGTCCAGGTGCATTTCCTTAACACACTCTGATTTGCAAACTATCTCAAAATGGCCAACACGGTTGCACTTCCTACATCTCTTGTCTTTAGCAGGGCATAGCATTCTTGTTCCATGAGTTCGATTACAGCGCATACAACGAGTTTGATGTACCCCACTGCTTCTGAGCCTGTCTGCTGCCTGCTGTCTGCTACCCATACCCTGTCTGTCATTTGTAACTCTCCTGGACTGCAGCACTTCTTCTACCATGCTTTCAGATCTCATATCAGCACTCTGCTTCTTTACCAGTTCGTTTTGGCAGGCCATCCGTATAGCCTCATCAAGTGTCAATTCAGCCTCCAGCTGCAACTTTAAGGACACTTCTGAGTCTGCAAGTCCTATGACA
>VKOC01026252.1:0-16819 GCA_009364415.1 Spea multiplicata
TTAAGCACAATTGATGACAATTTTTTACACATAAACACAAGGAACATAATACTTATGATCACAAGTTTGTTATTGAAGGACATACATTATAGCAGGGGTGCCCAACCTGCAGCCCTCCAGCTTCTAAGGACTACATGCTCTTTCAGCTAAGGGTCCGACTGAGGAGTATGGGAGGTGTAGTCCTGCAGCAGCTGGAGGGCCGCAGGTTGGACACCCCTGCATTATAGTGTTATAAGATTAAGGGTAATCTGTGCCTAAAACACTTCCATGTGCTCTGAGGAGGCCCCTTATACCAATGGTGGCCCTAAAAAACTACTTAATATCTATAGTACAGTCTTAATGACGAGCAACCTTTATGGAGTGATCAGCAAGAACATCCCAATGGTGTTAGTTCCACATCTAGGAATTAGCCCCGAAATGTTATTAATAACTATAAGCACAATGTAAATTTTTATTATGGGCAGAACATTATACTGAGATTATAGTCTTTGTAGGTTAGGAAACATATTATGGAAACTACTGAAATACATGATATAATTGTTGTGGCCTCCTGCATTCATGTGACCACACTCCAAATCCATTGGATCTGCCACATGAGCATCAATAAAGGGAAGCGAGTGGATGAAAGCCAATATTTTTAATTAAGTATGTAAGTAATACATTACACTTCACCTACCTTAAGTACATTAGTACTCACCTACCCATAAACATGGCCTGAAGGCCTGGAAGAACGTTATACCTATTACATCACATGCAACATAGTAATGTAAGCAAGTGAAGTCCAGGGTCTCATAAGTCAGCCATGGATTGCCATAAATCCAGCAAATGGGGCTTTTTTCGGTAGTACGGCATGCAGCTTTGTATAGGGTGTCTGGTGCCTACGCACGCCCAGGTGCGTTTGGGGAAAGGCAACAAAATTATTGGCCTTTTGGCCAAGGACAAGACAGGTAATGTTAGCACAAATCAGTTATTGATAAATATATAGGCTGTTTAAATGCAAAGTTTGTTAATGTAAAGATCTTATAGGTGATAGGTCCTCTTCGACAGTGACAAAAAATGACAGGATTGAAACTGACATTCTAATAAGATGGATTGGGATATAACTAGGTTTGATTTCATCTTCTCTTTCCTGTGTATTATAGACGCATATAAAGATTGAAAAGGCCATAAACATATTTTATTCCAAAGCTCAATTTTACCATTTCAATGATAACATGAATTTCTGCTTAGGTCAAACCAAGGCCAGGGTTTAATAAGTGGAAATGCAAAACTGAATCATCTCAACAGAACATATTTAATCCAGACTGCAAAGTGCAATTCGTGGAGTTTATTTGACTCTGGTGCATGTTGAAAAGGAAATTATCCCCGTAAGCAAATTATACCGGTCTTAGATTCCTTATGTATCGACGGTAAACCATGATGCTCGCTAAGCAGTAGAAAATTCATTAGCTCACAACATTAAAATCTTTTAACAAGAACCTTTATGGGGAGTCACTCAAGGTGCCCTCTTCTTATTTCCTGACTATTTTGTTGACTATTATATATTGTACCCAGATATTATTTTGTAATTTAGGTCTGCAAATTGTTCCTTATAGCCCTAAATTGCTTCCTGTAGCATGTCTGCCCCCACCCACATTACCCCAGGCTATGTGTGGTAGGTTAGTTGCTCTCTTTGTGGCCATTCATCACAATCAAGCCGACGGGGGTAGAAAATTAACAGAGAACAATGGTACTCTTGCCTTCTTATTCTTTTGTGTCCCAGATAATTGTGTCTTCTTTAAAAGTTGCAAAGAAGAAACAACTGATCACCACTTGTTACACTACTATGATCTGGCAGATTGATTTGGTCCATAGTGGTCATACAATAACACTAAATAAAACATAGGGTAACAACCATCCCATCAGTCTGGCTCTAAGTAAAATACATTGTATGCTAATTTGTGAGCTCTGCTCCATCCCAAGAGAGGATGATTGTTTTGTAGGTCACATAATAATGCCTGTTAGGAAACCAGGAAATGTTTTCATGTACAAAGCAGCAGTTAGAAGTTAGACCAGAGTTCCAGTTTTTTTGGAACATGGTAAATGTCAGCATTCTTTTAGAAACCTTCAGAGAAGGTAATGTGACAGCTCATTTGGGCATATGAGAAGATGTTTATTTTCAGTGTGCAAAGACATACACGGTACTGTATTTCGTTATGTTTAATCATAAACGAGGAGTACTGTAAGTTACAAAGCTTAATTTATTAAAATAATTAATTTATTAAACAGAACGTAGTTTTTGTAATTGTTTTGGTGATGTTTGACTAGACAATAAAGGTCTTGCTAAGTAGTAGCTCGACAAATGTAATCAAACCAATTGATGAACTGTCCTGAATTCCCTTCTTTCACCCAGCACAGACTTAGTACCATGCAGGAGCCTGACATAAAGCCCTGCCAGGCCTAGGGTCGGCCAAGAATTAAAAAGGCATGTATACATACTGGTATTAAAACACACACATGGGCCACTGTTACATGCTATGTGACTAACTCTAATTGTAACATTGGTATAATGTTATGTTGATATTCTTAATTATATTAATTAATAACAAGCCATATTAGAAGCAAGTCTTGTATTTGCCGCCTCAGTCCTTGTAAATATAAAAAAGCTGAGCATGGACCTACTTAACACGTACAGACCAGAGCTATGGGACAGGAAATACATACTGATGATGCTGTATTTATACCCTCACAGAAGATTTTGAAATTTACATTCCAAGAGCAGACACGAGTTTAGATATGCAAATCGTTAAAAAAACAAAACAGTGTTAAGTATTAAACAAATGGTGGCAAAGGAGTCTCACAAGCAGTTCAAAGAGTTCATGAAGGCATCGGTTTATGTCACGCAATGAACGGGTCAATGATCCCGTCATGACATGAAAACACACTCTTACAACCTATAAATGAATAAATGACCACCAGGAGATTGTTATAATACTTCCTAAGGATCTGAAATCAGCTGGGACATTTCCCTCATGAAACACGAGAGATCACGCTGTCTAGCAACAGCCTGGACTCTCCCCTGTCAGCAGGAGCCAGCATTGTTGACTCCGAGTGAACAGATTAACTTTAACAGGGTCAGTTACGCTTAAAATGCCACTAAAATAACTTCACATAACTTTTCTTGTTTTCTTACTTTTTTTGCAAATACTTTTTGGAAATTTCATAAAGTGAACAGACTGACAGCGGATGGAAAGCATACATCATCAATACATGTCTCAGCCATGACCAGAGGCTGATGAAGAGATCTCCTGCAGTGAGGATTGCTCATTTTGGCTCACAAATATCAGAGCTGATCTGATTTGAATCGCCTTTTAGCAATGTAGGTAAAAATTGTCTCACAGATGCAGACGGCGCCAATTGCCCTGACAAAACAGTTGCTTATATATAAAACCTTTGCTTTTTTTAAAACTGTGTTTGAATGTCCAGGCTTCTCTTCAGGTATTTCTGGCCAGCACAGAGCCCTGACCTCAACCCCATCGAACAACTTTGGTATGAACTGGAACGGAGATTGCTATCCAGGCCTTCTCACCCAACTTCAGTGTCTGACCTCACAAATGCTCTACTAGATGACCGGGCAAAAATTCCCGCAGAAACTCTCCATAATCGTGTGGAAAGCCTTCCCAGAAGAGTGGAAGCTGTTATAGCTAAAAAAAGGGGTACCAACTACATATCAATGACTATATATTTATAATGTGATGTCATAAAAGTTTCTGTTGGTGTAATGATCAGGTGTCCCAATACTTTTGTCCATATAGTGTACATTGTGAGATAAAGGTTAATAACCATTAAACAGATATAAACCTACAAAAGGTCACAATGAATCATAACAATAAAGTAAACTATAACCTTGAAAAAAAGTGAAATCATCCTACCCTTGCTGGGAACTTTAAATAAGTTTACCCTAATGTTGAAAAAATTAATACATTTGTACTAGAGAATACAAACCTAATTTTTTACCCTCTAAATTGAACAATCTAAACTCACTCTACAAGAATCTCACAATAAACCCAGATTTAAAGTTTAGGTATCAATCCATTTTTACAATTATAGCTACCACCTAATAAAATGGACAATGCTGGAAAAATGGAAAATTCTTTTCAGCCAAGATTGGAGCTAATTCCTAGGTTAAGATTTTCTCAGAAATATGCCCTTTAATCTCACTATTTAGTAAAATTTGAGAAACTGGTGCTTATTGAGTGACAGAAAAAATAAAGGATGCCCCAGCAAGCCAGTTCTAAACTCTACAATTAACAATACTACTAATTGGGTGTATTATATTATTCTAGCTTCTTCATGTGAAAGAATGCCAAATAAAGCATGTCGAGGGTAGATTGTGTGTCACTTTGGTCTTTACAATGACAGATGGTCCCTGATAACCGGAAAACGCTGGGTTGTACTATGTACTAGCTGGCGTCTGGTTGTGTATTACATGAGTGCGGATGAAAAGCAGCTAGAATGAGTTAAGGCTTTATCAGTACACACAGCACCACAGTGCGATTTAATAATCAAGGGCGTAACGTAGCCTTCTGTTGTGGTTTCTCTTATGCCCCTGATTTTAGAAGCCCCCTAAGACTTATTGGTTCATAAATAGGCCCATTTAATCTGACACACTTATGACTTCTGATGCTAATTGAAGTTTTTTATGAGAGTTGTATGCAATGAGTTTCCTACCATATTATCAATGCCTTATTTTCCGTAATATGTTCCAATTTTTGATATAAAGGCGTTAAGCCGAGTCTGCTGCTGATTTCTCAGTGCCTTGTATATTTCGTAGCATATTATATGGGCCCTTTACACGTCATGCGACATATTTAGTTATAGGACACAGCCTTTTGGGCAGTACACACATATGCGTAATTTTAGCTTGTCTATACATCTAAAGTA
Organism: Spea multiplicata; assembly: GCA_009364415.1. Lineage (NCBI taxonomy): Eukaryota > Metazoa > Chordata > Amphibia > Anura > Pelobatidae > Spea > Spea multiplicata. The sequence continues at coordinate 4,924 of VKOC01026252.1, forward strand.
GTGCTTTGGGAAGGACATTTGGGACCGAGTCACATTAAGGACCTTTCAAAAGAAGACTATGAATCACTGTGGGGTTTAATAAACTAACCACAGTTACTGTTTAACCCAGGCCACTGAGTGTCCTGTCAGTAACACAGAGACAGCCTGGCACCGACTGATGTATATCCAGCTAGTGAGTGGACAGTGACTGACCAGCTTATATCATTCCTTTTCTTGTTCCTGGATTCTGGATTCTGATAAGGGGTGCATCTTGTTGGTTCTTTCATTGATGTGGTTAAAATAAAGCCCCACTTAGTTAATATTCCCTCTCTATGTATAGTGTATACATACATTATTCTATATTTCTCAGTTTTAGTGATGACAGAAAATAACTTTCCAAAAGTACGAGTCTTTCCTGAAAAGGAATTCCCAGAAATCCTATATTTTACATCTCATTATATGTAATAGACATAGTTGTTATTAATTAAAATAAGCAATATAAATGTAGATATTAATATAAATTATATATATAATATAATATTATTACACACACTTTAGTTCACAGCAAACTTAAAATGATTCATCCACATTCTTCTTCGCTTTTGATATACTTCCTAATCCCAAATGTCCCATTTTTTTTTACAGTCGAGATTTTCAGGAATTGCCCCACTGTTTAGCAGAGCAGATCCTCTGAATAACCCTGACTACTCACTGAGCTGTGAAATCATTCGAGGCTGGACATGCAGAGAACCCTGATATAACTCACAGAGGTGTCCCGGTTTGGACACCCAGAATGTTGAAGATATGCTCTGGTGCTAGCTCTTATAGCATCCTTTTAGGGGTATCAATGAGAAGACAATTACACTGATTACAGAACAAAACTCATACGCTTTAGGTAGTTTTGATAAATTAATTTAATTTAGGTAATTTATTCTATGATGATGACACTTACGTATTTCGCTTTTGGTTCTGCATTTCAATTATTATTGCACCTTTTTTGTTTTAGAGAAGAGGAGTAAGGAAAGGGTGTTGCAAAGGGTCAAGACAGAAAATTAATTAGTTATGCTGGTTTGCTGACCTCACTGATGCAAAACAGTCCCTAATGTCAAATAAACTTGAAAAATTATTACTGTGTTGTTGGTGGTCTTTCTTTAATGTAAATTATTTCAGAGATGCTACCCTAGACCTTAATCAAGGCACTGCCCCAGAATCAACACAGAGAGCAAACAATGCTTTCTAGTGAGCACCGGGATATGACATTATGTTCCAGTGCTCTGCCTCAGAAGAACTGGGGATGTGGGACAATTCACTCCATAATGTGTATGAGCCACAGAGATATCCACTGTTTCCAACAGCATACCTAGGAGCCTGATGGCCCAATAGGCATGCCTGGGAGCTTTGCGTTTCACTTAGAGACTCTAGGTGAAGTGCCGTTTCTCCAGGTTACGGACTGAAATCTCTGGGTTGCGGAAGCAGCGTTTAGGAACCCTTTGTTAGGGACTAGCCCTATCCCTGTGTCATTGACCCCACCAACGTCATATCAGTCTCTCCGAGAGGGAGGGCTACAGGTAGCTGGATCCTGGATGTTCCCAGGTATGTCAATAGGCCAATCCACCTCTCTATAACTGGAGTATGCTACTACATGGTTTACCTGCAATTGAAGGAAGAAAAATGGTGTTTTCTTGAAGAAGCTTTAATGTAGGTTAGCCTGGAAAAAAAGGCCGTGTCCCAGGAATACTGTGACCCAAGTCTAAAACAGGTCATAACTATGGCCTAGAATTAGGAGTAGGTGACTGTATATTCTCTTAAAGAGAAACTGCCATAGTCCATATTACCCCTTACTCTAATTCTATATTAATCAACATTTGCAGAGCACAAATGGTGTAATGCACACAGTGAAAAGTGACAGTGCCATATATATAGCGATGAATTGAGCATAATGCGATTTAATTGTAATTGTTATCTACAGAACTCATCAGATCAACAGGTGTACCAGGACAGGTAGGGTGTAAAAACCTACATTTCATGGGTTAGGTCAGAGCCATTCCCAGTTTTAGTGATGACAGAAAATAACTTTACCTAAAGGGAGTGGTGAGAATGTAAGGGACACTGTACTTTGAATGTGACTTATAACTTCCAATATATAATGTACATTTAGTACAACTGTAGTAGTTTGCTGCTGCAGAATTTCTAGTCTCTACTTATTAACATACCCTCTCCCCTGGGCAGGCAAACACTCAAACTGTTAAAATAAAACAACGTGAAAAAGCATGTCACAGGGGTCATTGATCTACTGCAAGCCTCAATAATCAATGTTTAAAACATTTCTTCTACCTAGCTGAGGAGGGGGCAGATTAGCTGTAGCATTAGGACTATATATCCAAAACTGCCACTGCATGATACTGGACTTTATAGAACATTTAGGGAATAAATGAACCTTAAGTACGATCAATGAATCTAAGTAAATGAATCTTTGAACCTAGCCTACAGAGAAAATATTTCTTAAAGGTGCACAAGAAAAGCCCATTTTACAATCTGACAGTTAAATATAAATAATAATAATAATAGTAAAATGGCGCACCCTACCTCCAATGGGAATTCTACCACATCCTCACTCAAAAATGCATCACTTATTTCATTTAGAATAAAAAGCTAAATAATTTTCCATTTATAAGACGGCGGATACACATAAACCAAAGCATTCTATGAATATGTATTCTTCTTTCTACAGTATTTGAAGGTTATTTAGAAGGCAATATTTGTGCCTAGTCAACACTTTTGGCCACATGAGTGTTTTACACTTATCTTATTCTGCACAAAGGACTTTGCTTTGCAGAAAGCAATTTGCAGAAAGAATCCCATTTCTCTTATAAAAATAGTATTTTACAGTTTCCATCAGAACATAATTTGACCTATACAATCCCACATTATTAATCTTTTATAAAGTGTCTTCAGAAATCAATGGACAGTTGGAAACATCACCAAGTACTTGACACAATACTGTGATATCATACACTACCCCATTCAATACTCAACACAATTAGCATAAATGTTGCACAGCATGATAAGCCTGTGTTGCAACCTTGGATATATTGATGATAACTCATGTTAGATAACACACTAGTTGTTTGTATAGAGTTTCTGGTTGTATGACGACAAACATCAAAGGCTTGTCACTGTTTTATCTTAAATATTGCTAAAAGAAATAATAACAGATTTAAAAGGAGCAATCAATTAGCTGCTTAGTAGGATATTCTCCCTTTATTGTAGATGTATAAATGTTTTACAGTGGTTCTGTGTTTATATGGCTATTTTCCAAGAGGCATGTTTTTAACCATGAGTAATTTTCCTGGGTCAGCAGGGGTTAAGCCAGCATCATCTTCGCTTCTCAGTTTTAGCCTTGTAATGGACCCTGGGGAGCACGCTGCTGTTACTTGGATAAACACAGCGCAGCGAGGTGGGCGTATGCATTGCGACACAATGCACTTTAGTTCAATGCCACTGTCACACAATGTTAAGTACATGCGATTACAAAGGCTAAACCAGTTCTGGGTTATTTGTGGATTTAAGCCATGAAAAACTAGTATATTAATAGTTAAGTGGTTTATTCTAACAAAAAAAAGTTCCTTCTCCCGCATAATGGAAAAAAGAGCATTATAAAGACTATCAGATTTTCCCCAAAGGCTTAGATGTGCTCCAGGGTCTGACTATTGTCTTGGATGAGGTCACAGCTGTCTCACGGCAGTCTCAGTAAAAATACCTGGGGTCATTATAAATGATCAACCCTACACTGATTTTAACTACACTATATGGACAAAAGTATTTGGACACCTGACCATTATACCAACAGAGACTTTTCATTCTACACACATAGACATTAATATGTAGAGGGTCCCCTCTTTACAACTGTAACAGCTTCCACTCTTCTGGGAAGGCGTTCCACAAGATTCTGATTTTGTCCCGATATGTCCCCTTCAGCATATCAAGACATTTTGGGTAATGATATGCTTCCAACTTGTAGGAACAATTTAGCTTGACTGGCCCACACAGATCCCTAAACCTCAACCCCATCAAACACTTTTGGGATGAACTGGAACAAAGATTGTGAGCCAGGCCTTCTCCAAGATCACTACCTGACCTCACAAATGCTCTACTGGATGAATGGGCAAATATTCCCACAGAAATTCCCCAACATCTTGTGGAAAGCCTTCCCAGAAGAGTGGAAGCTGTTATATCTGGAAAGGGGGACACACTACATAGTAATGTCTATGTATTTAGAATGCAATGTCATAAAAGTCTCTGTTGATGTAATGGACATTTAATGTATATTAGTCAGAAAATTGCAGACAGAGGTGCTTAGACACCAATAAAATAGAGTAGTATAGAGGTGAGTCTGCTTCAGGCATGTAGCTGAAAACACATGTACACAAAGGGCAAATTTGTTGAAAGTCAGAGATTAAGATTAAGGAAGACCAATTTTGTAACACATCTGTTGAAAGTGAAAGTCAAGCTGTGTTGTCATTTCTCTTCAAACAGGACAAGTGTGGTCCAAGCTTACAATTCATTCTGAGTTTAAAGGATTTGCGAACCCATCTTTACTTATGTTTGAAGTTTTTAAATATTTTTAAATGTAAGCACACATGAAAATAGCATGTAAACCCTTGAAACATGCTCAGACATAAGACCAAAGCTGAGTAACCAGAATAAGGAACCTGCACACTCCAAAGGAACTCAGGTGCTTAACTGTGCCAGGAAGGGACAGCTCCCCAGTAGATCAAAATAAATAAAGGCTCCATCACTCAAGGGTCCCAGCTCAGGCAGATTTATTAAAGGAATATATAGACACAAACGGGGTGTTATAACACTTGTGAGGAGTGTTGATCTACGGGAGCAGCAAGATCTGTAGGGTACTGTACATTATTTTATATTTAAGACTCACCCACTCGTGAAGGTGTTCCTTTTTTCGTTTTAGATTTATTAAAGGAAGACAGAAACAATGTTTCGACCTCACAATGAGGTCTTTATCAAAGCTGGTCTTTACCATATGACAAAGAAAATTAAGCAACATCCTTTTGTTTCTAGTGAATAGAACTAAAAGTCAAGCTGTCGCCATTCTGTCTTTTCCTTCTCCTGTGAAGAAAAAAATCGGAAAATGTAAAATTCAGGGCATGCGAAGAATAAGCATGTTGACTTCTAAAGAATACACATTGAATGTAGAACTGGGAATGAACAGTTTGTGTCCCATACAAGGGTGGGGTCTACAAGAAAGCCTGTGTTCCTCAAAACTGCTGTGTAAGTTAGACGGTAGGGCTGATTCATCAAAGTAGTTACAGAGGAAACAGAACTTTGTGTGAGTATTGAGCACAGTTCTATGAATATACCCAGAATGTACAGTGTGTCCCCGTAACTATGGTTAAACTGCCTGCCGTGTAAAGATTACCTACAATGACTGTAATCCCCCATATCTTATACTGAGGGTAGCAGGAAGTCTGATATAGAACATTTTCCTTTGAGTTTTGCAGTGTATTCTTTATCAGCAGATCTAGGGCTGCCATTGTAGATTATCTAATGATATTTTGGTTACATTCCGAACTTAAACTCAAACGTCACACTTAACTGTTTTCTCTTTTATTAGAATGCTAGTGAAATGCTAATGAAATGAAATTCTAATGCTAATGAAATGCCTTTACCTGTAGACTTTAGTCTGAGGGTCCCTCAGGATGATTGAGACTGAGACATTCTGTTGTTTACTGCAAAGGAACTATGATAACCATAGCCAGACAGGTGATCACAAGGCAACGCTGGCACTTTAAGGCCAGCTGTCACCTGATGACATAGGTGCGGCCAATGGTTAGATATGCTTTACTGCACACTACGTTTTTATGATCGCATAACATGCAGCCGGGCACCTGATCTGCCGCTGGAGGGGCAGATTGGGTAAGTGCAGGATGCTAATGACCTGTGACCTTACAGGCATTTGCCCGGTGTGCCACAGACAGGTCCTTATAACAAGTTGTGAGTTGGTGTGGCACATATGGCCAGTATAAGTGACCTAGTAAAGAAAAATATTATGCAGAACCATTGTATTTTTGTTCGAACAGAAAATTACACATATACCTATTTAATATAAACTGTCATTTTAAGTGATTCAAGTATTAAAAATGGGGAGAAAAACCATGGTGGGAGCTCCTGGTAGAGATTGTCTCAGTTTATTTTCTAGCAAATGTATTGGTGAAAAGGGATGTTACCATTAGAAGTGCAACGTGTAATATAGTCACGGCACGCACGTTGCTTGGGGTTTTCCACGAGTTGCGCAACTTGTGGAGATACAGCATGCAGTAAAGCAGGCAACTTTCTAGTAAGGTGGACTAGGTTGGCTCTACAGACTTTTTCATGTATTCCTGGAGATGATCTTTTTTAACTTGGGTATATCATCAGGCAAACACAACACTTAGTAGATCCTCCCTTAGTTCCATGGATATATAGGTTTAAGTCCACAATTGTATATGATCTTCTGCAAAGTGTGGTATCAGTGGGTTAATACGCTGAAGCACTCTTAGTAATCTAATTCTGAAATAGCCCATGTAAGGACATAGTGCAGGCTAGTAGCAATGTGTTTATTCAGTGTTTACAGTGTGGATTAGTTATGTGTTATCTGTGGTCACTTCCAAAAGAGTTTACTATCTAAGACATCTGCAATCCGTTTTATCATGCGAAAGGCCACCATTATAATAATCTCAGTCACGCATGGGTCCTAACTGACATAAGGGTGATAAGTGACTTGACTTGGCTTTCCCTTCTTCCAGTGGTGACACTCCCAGGCAGTTAGGATCCATTCATGATTTTTTCACTCAAGTACAATGACCTATTCTGTGCGGGGGAACTGAAGGATGCATTGAAATCTGGTTTTATTCTGGAGACAGTGCTATTCTGTGTGACTAACGGCACTGGGTCATTCTGGCAAAATGAGTGCTTGCGGTAGTACGGCAGAAGTGAGTCAAGAATAAAGGGAGGATTTGTTTTATTGTAATCTAATTTATGGAATATTCCTGGTGGCTCCAGGGTCCCCTAACAAAAAAATTCATTGGATTAAGCGCTGCGTAAATTGTTGGCGCTATATAAATAAAAGATAATAATAATAATAATTGGATCATCAACCATAAAAATAATAATTCTGCATAGGATAAAAAGAACAATATAGTTGAGTGCTATTTTTATAGTAATATTTTGAAGAATATGTGTAAATAAGAGAAAAGTGAAAAGTAAAATAAGACTTGCAAAGGGGACATTGAAAGGGACTTTGCTATTGTATACATTAAATGGCATAAGATAGCTGGAGTGTCCTTTTAACAAAATTACATTAACCTTCTTGCTAGGACAACAAAGCCTGCTCTGGGTTAATATGTAAACTAGCTTTTTGGGGCAGGGTCCTAAAGTATTCTCATCCACTGTATTCCCTTTCCATATTCGTGGTAACAGCCGCAATAATATAACCCGATTATATGTTTGCACTTAATATATTATATCACCATTCACTATAATGTAACCCGAAATATGTTTGCACAATACATACATATATACATACATACACGATACATATATATATATATATATATATATTGTAAACATATTTTGGGTTACATTATAGTGGATGTATAGATAGATAGATAGATAGATAGATACCACACAGTTTTGTAAGCTAATTAGTGTGTTTGCTCTTACATCTTTATAAAATGCGTAGCTGGTAGCCATTTTAATAATTCTGGTGCAAAATTCTAATAGTACAACCAACAGGCCCATTACATTTGGTTGCTATGGTAATAAGACAAATGCCCCAGTGTGCACACAGTTGTCATTTGAAATAACCCCATTGTAGTAGCGATATTTACTTTTCACGTGTCCTCTTTTAAAAAGAAACTCTGCTGTCCATGTTTGTAAGCACCTTTGAGCAGGACCCTCCTAACCTTTTGTCTCCATATTATGCGATGCTCTGCTTGTTATGTCCTGTTTACCCATCGTACAGCGCTGCTTAATATGATGGCGCTATATAAATCAGTCAATAAATCAATGACGCTGTTCATCCTGAGCAGTCAGTTACTCAATTAATTAATTTTTATTCTGTTAGGGTTGTTAGGCTTAATATTTATTCTACCACTTAGCATAGTTTTAATCCCCCCCACCACCACTTCCCTCACTGCCCCTGGCCTTTGATGTTTAAATCAGTTTAGCTTCCACTCCTACAAGATTCAATTAACAGTTTACCTACACTAACAAAAGAGGTTTCAAATAATTGCATTAAGCCTCCTAAATGAGTGAAAAGTAGAGGGGGGGGAGTCTGGCTCTATGGATGCAAAATGAGAGAGTGCAAGAAACACAGCCTAGAACAGAGCTAATTAAAGCCATACAGCGCAGCTCTGTTCATTGAACAAAAACGTGGGCGGGGCCGCAGCCTGCTCAGACCACGCCCATTTGCAGGGAACACCCTGTAGCTAATTTTAGGAGGGACCTCTTCTCCATTGGAGTGGTGTTCGCTTCTTGAAAGTCAGTTGGCACATTAGCAGATCCCCCTTCACATGGTCCCAGCTTCTCCTGTAGGGAAGAGAATCGTTCCAGAGCAGATATCATGCAGTCCTCCAAAGAGCGCTGCTCCGTGCTGGTGACTTGCGCTCTGCTCATCAGCCTGAGCCCGGTGCGTGGATTTAATCTGGCTGTGGAGCAGCCCGCGGAGTACTCTGGACCGGACGGCAGCTTGTTTGGCTTCTCAGTGGATTTCTACCTCCCGGATTCGCAGAGGTGAGTGCCCGGGGAGCAGTGCGGGGGCATGTCCTGTATATACCCCGGGCGGAGGCAGTTCGGGAGCATGTCCTGTGTATACCCCCCAGGCGGAGGCAGTTCGGGAGCATGTCCTGTATATACTCCGGCGAGGGCAGTTCGGGAGCATGCTCCCTGTATATACCCCAGGATGGCGGAGGCAGTTTCGGGAGCATGTCTGGTATATCCACCAGGCGGAGGCAGTTGCGGGAGCAGGTCCTGTATATACCCCCAGGCGGGAGGCAGTTCGGGAAGCGATGTCCTGTATATACCCCAGGCGGAGGCAGTTCGGGAGCCGCTTCTCACCCTCTTCCATGCGATGGCTGTGTGTTCGCATCCTCCTGCCCCCCCCTTTGGATGATGATTGTGAAAAGTAGTGGAATTGGGAATCTGGAACTTCTGTTACCATTAACCCTTTCCTGGAGGGCCCATACATTTCCTGTCTGTGTGTATTTAGTGGAGCTGATACAGTGTTGCGTAAATGGCCGGTCTGTTTATTTTTTATTAATGCAACGTTTATTATTTTTGTTGCTTATTTCTGAAACTGTTCCCTGTTCCGTTATATTCACTCCCTTCCCCTCCTATATCTCTGCCTCCACTTTCTTTCCTCCCCATTGCCTGCATTCTTATACTCCTAGCCCTGGATCCCACCTTTCCATTATAGTCATTGGGCTTAAACCCCCCCCCCCGTGCTGTTAACTCTTCACACGCCAGAGCCTTGTTCTGCTGCATTGTCTTCTAGTTAACCAAGTTCCCTCTGTCTGTTCTTTTGTCTCTTTAGGAAGTCACCCCCTCCTAGATCCCCTCTTTTTACAGTTTGGCAGTCTGACACTCACACATTCTCACACACACACACACACACACACACACATTCTCTCACACACACTCACACATACACTCTCTCTTTCTCTCTCTCTCTCTCTCACATCTTTTGTGTCTGGAAGGGAATCCTGTGCTCCATCTGGATGATATTACCAGGTGATGACCTAACTCCTGCTGCATTTAGGTGTAGCCACGTTAAGGGCTTGAATCTGGAGTATTTCCTCCTAACTCTAGGGGATTGGGGTTGCCTTTGTGTGCTTTCAATCTGGAACTGCTGGGAATTCCAGGACCCCCCCCAAAAAAAAAAATCTGTTTAATGGAGTGAAGTCTGTTCACTTAAAGCTACATGCATTAATAAGGAACCCCCAGGCTGCAAATAAATGAATGTAGAAGTCTTGTTTTGCTTCCTTCCTAGCCTTTTTCAATTAAGAACAATCCTATCAGATGCAAATATCTTCAGCTGGTAACCTAACTCTTGCCCCTGCAACAATTAACTCTATATGTCCCAGAATGCTGCGCTCCATCAGTCCCCTCTGATGGGTTTATTCACTGAAGGGAGTGTTGTGGTTTCAGTTCCTTCGCTATACATTATGAAGGGCCAATGCCAGTGAGCTTCCGATGCAGGAATGCTTGGTAGGCCCTGTGTAATGTATAGGTATTTAAGTGAGCTTTTTTGCCTCCTTACCCATTGAACGATATATCATGCCCTCTTTGCTGGAGAGACTTGCCAGTGCTCCTTTGTAATGTATAGGAAAGCGAGGGCGTTAAAAAGCACAGCTCTCCTGCAAACTTAGTGAATAAGCCCCTCTGCGTAAGAGCACGACCGCTGAGGATGTGAGTACATCTTCCTAGCAGCTCGGAGCTCACATGAGGAAAGTGAGTAATAATGTTCAACAGGACAGAGTTTCCTGAAATCGGACACGCAGCAGTTCTGAGGGTTGCGTCCAACTCCTTTCATTGCGAGGGAAGGAATCCCAGAGTCTCTCATTAAAAGTGAACTGCAAAACTTTTCTGCTTTATAACCGGGACAAACGGCTTCTATCGTTTGCTCATACATGACAACTATCATCGGGTTGGCTCAGCATGGAGAGCTGTAGTCCCTAGCAGCTTAAATGCAAGATTAGTTATTTATGAACTTTTAGAGCACCATCATATTCTGTAGCGCTGTACACAGTTACATAAACATTAGTTATCATAGAATACACTTTTTGATGTGAATTTGATATATATTTTAATTTTATACATTTTGAGTGGAGAGTGCGCTGCTTGTGGGTCTATAAATATATACAATAAATGCACCTTTGCTGCGTTTGTAGGGTTTTGAGACTTTTTTTTGTGTGATATAACTAATACACACACTGTGTGACTGTAAATGGTCAGACATATGGCTTATTGACGTCCGCCTGCCAGCGTTTGCAGAACGGTTTGCAGCCGGCGTGTCGTTCTAATCTATGTCATTACATTTCTGATATCTGACTATAAAGAGATCCGGCTTATAAGGCTACTGTAATGGTTTTGTGATGTGACGTCCTAGAGTGGCACACAAAGACCTTCGCTGGGCTATTTTAGCTTTCTAGGCATGCATTTAAATAGATGTCCTGAGATGAGGGCGGTGGGGGAGGGTCACAAGAAAATACAATAAAGCAGACTTGTCAATAAAATCTGATATTCCGCCACAATAACTATTTCTGGTTACTGTTAAATACATTTTGAGCTATAATGACTTGTAGCTGCTTGTTCCTGCTGTTTTGTGCCTAGGACATGATCCGAAGGGGTTCTGCAGCAGCTTCATTCTTCTCTAATCTCTTGTTCACATATGGATAGCTGGAGTGTTGTACAATGTGGTTCCTATAACAATGGTAACTTTTTTTTCTTTTTCTTCTCATTGCAAAGGAAACCCCCGCTGTCCCCAGAAACCCTTGTTTTAAGAATGTCGTTCATTTATTTCCTACTTACGTCATTCTTAGCAGGGAGAATTTTTCATTTTAAACAAAGAAAATGTAATGGAACTAGTTTGAAAGTATAAAACATATAGGATTTGTTTCCTGCATTTTCAGCTTTGATTAGCTTTTGTAATCTTTTTCTTTTCTGATTCCTGTAATTGGTAGCCATTCATTTAGGGCTTCATGACCCCCCCACCTAATTAGATTAGACAAAAGTATGTGGTAGGAACAGACTATTGGCCGCTTCCCATATTTGTGCATCTGTCAACTTTGGATTTTATCTCTATTTTATCTATTTGTTGTGTTGAAGCTGTAGTATTAGGCATTGTCTAGCCTACACT
>VKOC01026253.1:0-14399 GCA_009364415.1 Spea multiplicata
GGCGCACACGGCAGACAAGCCCTCTGGATGGGGCGCACACGGCAGATAAGCCCACTTGCAGGGGGGGCGCACGGCAGATAAGCCCACTTGCAGGGGGCACAAGACAGATAAGCCCACTTGCAGGGGGCACACAGCAGATAAGCCCACTTGCAGGGGGCACACACCAGATAAGCCCACTTGCAGGGTACTCAGCTCGGGAGTCTGCATGCAGGGCACTCAGCTTGGGAGTCCTCTTGTGGGGTGCTGGCCACAACACAGGAACAGGAACAGGAACAGGAACAGGAACAGGAACGGAACAGGAACGGAACGGAAGCAGGAACAGGAAAAGGAACAGGAACAGGAACAGGAACAGGAACAGGAAGTCCAGAAACATTAATGTCAAGGCCCAGACTGAAGAGCTGGGCCGGTTTATAAAGTCTGTGATAATCAGGAAACAAGGTGCACCTGGACATGGCAATCAAGTCTGAGTGCTGCAGAGTGACAAGGGCGGCCACTAGTGGTTGGCAAATGAAAATGAGCAGCACAGAGTTCAAACAATTCCAGACAGCGAAGGGTGAAACGTTACATGTATAGCATCAGCCAACGTTAGGTGCTGTAACGTAGCTGTGGAAGGGAGAGGCATTGGATAAATAACTATAGCCTGTAGTTGTGGGAGGGGCTAATATACATTAGCCTTAACATAAATCTTCTGTCCCCTCAAAATAACTCAACACACAGCCATTAATGTCTAAACCTTGGCAACAAAAATGAGTACACCCCTAAGTGGAAATGTCCAAATTGGGCTCAAAGTGTCAATATTTTGTGTGGCCACCATTATTTTCCAGCAGTGCCTTAACCCTCTTGGGCATGGAGTTCACCAGAGCTTCACAGGTTGCCACTGGAGTCCTCTTCCACTCTCCATGATGTCACGGAGCTGGTGGAGATGTTAGAGACCTAGTGCTCCCCACCTTCCGTTTGAGGATGCCCTACAGATGCTCAATAGGGTTTAGGTCTGGAGACATGCTTGGCCAATCCATCACCTTTACCCTCAGGTACTTAAGCACGGCAGTGGTCGTCTTGGAGGTGTTTGGGGTCGTTATGTTGGAATACTGCCTTGCTGCCCAGTCTCCGAAGGGAGGGGGATCATGCACTGCTTCAGTATGTCACAGTACATGTTGGCATCAGGGCCGGCCTAAGGGGTGTGCGACCTGTGCGGCCGCACAGAGCGCCATGGCAACAGGGGAGCCTGCCTGGGACTTAAATTAAAACATTGGGGTTTTTTTAACTTTATTTAACACGGAGTTAAAACAAACAAACAAAACGGTGTGTTAATGTAACTCCTTGGCAGGGGCGCCGAATGGTCGCTCGTTAAGTTTTCAGCAACCGCTCGGCGCCCCTCACTCTCCGTGACTCCGTCGCGGTGCGGCTCAGCTGTGTAGCGTGCACCGCGGCAGAGCAGGAAGACGGACGCCTCCCACTCCCACCGCAGGACTCCGGCAACAAGGTAAGTAAGGATGGGGAGAGGGGGTAGATAGTTAGAAGGGGCAGAGGGGGGAAGGCAGTGAGAAGGGGCGGGGGGCGCCAGAGGAGTAGTCTGCACATGGTGCCAGAACACTTAAGGCGGGCTCTGGTTGGCATTCATGGTTCCCTCAATGAACCGTAGCTCCCAGTGCCGGCAGCACTCATGCAGGCCCAGACAATGACACTCCCATCACCATGCTTGTCTTTGTACAATCCACACATGCTTGACACCATCTGAACCAAATAAGTTTATCTTGGTCTCATCGGACACAGGGTTCCAGTAATCCATGTCCTTAGTCTGCTTGTCTTCAGCAAACTTCCTTCTGGGACGACAGCCATGCAGACCAATTTGATGCAATGTGCGGAGTGTGGGCTGAGCACTGACAGGCTGACCCCCCCACCGCTTCAACCTCTGCAGCAATGCTGGCAGCACTCATACGTCTATTTTCCAATGTTGGACATGTTGGGGGTCCCTGGGTCAATTTTCACACCAGGGCCCCTTCTTATGACCCTGGTTGCGATAACAATAAAAACAAGTACAAATACTAGCCCTTCATTTAATATTCCTTTTTGCATACACATACGCATATCTATGGGATTCTAGCTATATACCGTATTTATAATATGACCCCCCCACAAAAATTTGAAATATTAATTAGGAAAAAAGAAAAGCCTGAATATAAGACTACCCTATAAGAAAAAAGTTCTACTAGTAAATATTAATTCACATGTAAACTATTTTTTTACCTGCCCCCAGTTATGCACATCTGCCCCCCAAGATATGCCTTATACTACCTTATATGCCACTCTGCCTCCCTGATATGCCACGCTGCCGCCAGATATGCCTTATACCCCCATATGCCACTCTGCCTCCCTGATATGCCTCTTGACCCCCTATTTGCCACTCTTCCCCCCAGATATGCCTTATACCCCTATATGTCACTCTGCCACCCAGATAAGCTTTATACACCCCTATATGCCACTCTGCCTCCTTGGTATTCCTTTTATCCCTCTATATGCCACTCTGCCTCCAGAAAGGCCTTATACCCCTCCATATTATTACTCTCCACCGACTTACCATTGCTTCCCTAGAGTTGTCCCCCATGCTTCAAATTCCTTGGTGTTTAGTGGGGAAACAGGTGGAGATCTGCGCAATGAGAACCTTTGCTGCTGCTGCCGGCACTTTCGCTGGGGCTTCTATGAATGAGCACCCAAAGATCAAGTGATGCTGGCGCTCCGTCATTGAAGCCCCAGAAGAAGTGCCGCCAGCAGCAGGGGTTTTCTGCGTGCATCGCACAGACGTCCACCGGCTGCCAGAGAGGAGCACCGCTGCAGGGGACCTGGATCCTCCTGTCTCCCCCCCCATTTAACACCCCCCCACACACTTACCGGTGCTTCCAATTTCCTGCTGTATTGTCGGGGCAGCGGGTTGACGTCTACGCGATCCGCATAGACAACATCCGCTGCAGCCGGAAGGAGGTGCGGCTAGCAGTGGGGGTTGTCTGCGTCCGTCACGCAGACCTTCCCCGACTGTCAGAGATCAGAGTTCCCCACACCGGTGCCTTATACCTCCCTATATGCCACTCCTCCCCATAATATGCCTTTTAACCCCCTAAATGCCAGAGTGGCATATAGGGGTATAAGGCATTTCTGGAGGCAGAGTGCTCTATACAATGCCTTTTAACTCCCTTAATGCCACTCTGCCTCCTGAAATGCTTTATACCTCCCTATATGCCACTCTGCCCCATAATATGCCTTTTAACCCCCTAAATGCCAGAGTGGCATATAGGGGTATAAGGCATTTCTGGAGGCAGAGTGCTCTATACAATGCCTTTTAACTCCCTTAATGCCACTCTGCCTCCTGGAATGCCTTATACCTCCCTATATGACACTCTGCCCCATAATATGCATTTTAACCCCCTAAATGCTATGGGATATAGGGGTATAAGGCATTTCTGGAGGCAGAGTGGCACATAGGGGGTCAAAAGGCATACCATGGGGCACAGTGGCATATAGAGGGTTAAAAAGCATATCATGGGCCACAGTGCCATATTGGAGTGGCAAGCCTGGGGGCAGATGTGCGTAACGGGGACAGGTTGGAAAATACAAGGAAATAAAAACAAAAAAAATATTTTTCTCAATCATAGCTTTTATTAAAAAAAATAGTTTACATGAATTAACATTTACTGGAAAAACTTTTTTCCTTTAGGGTCGTCTTATATTCAGGCTTTTTCTTTTTTTTCCTAAGTTAATATTCAGATTTTGGGGGGTCGTCTTATAATTGAGCTAATACGGTATTTCAAAGCATTTGCTCTGAAAACAACCTTGTCTTATAATCAAGCAAATTGGGTATGTTTTTGTTTACCATGCCCCAACATCATCTTACCTCCATTTTATCATACACCTTAAACATCATCATATTTGCCCTCCAAAAACAACAAACATTAAGATATAGATTAAACATAACCCCAAGAAATTGACATTTTAATTGACAATCTTTTCTCTCTAAAATGCTTCGACACTTACCAGCTCAGCTAATCCAAATTTACTGTCAACTGTACTTGGCTATGTGGAATAGTGCAGATGCAGAGAGGTGTCAGCTAGGAGCCAATAAAAGCTGGGTTAAAACCAGAAGCAGTCTATATCAGCTACCAAAAAGCATCTTCAAGAAAGAGTTCAAGCAAGGAATTCATAAAGAGATCAGGAATGCAGCAAGAAGCAGGTCAAACATGTTCTTCAAAATCAAAAGTACATAGAGTCACAGAAACACCTGATTAATCCCCTCATGAAGTTCAAAGTATTTTTCCAGGTAAACCACACCCAGAGAGCACACCTACAAAACCACCTTATAGAATAGAATTAAAAAGTAGACTGGTCCAGGTGCAAGCTAGCCCAAAAGTCCATCAAATTCTTGATGGACTTATTACATTTGGTCCTATATGAAAACAGAAAAGAAAACAATATAGTGTAGGTGTACACAATAAGTGTAATTTACCCTGCGTGTCGTAAATTGCGCACTCACAGCGTTTCTTTTTGATTCAATGCGTCACAGAAGTGGCCTCCATGTAAAAGATGTATACAGGAAAAACTCCAATAGTGTATTACTGTGTATGCGCTAAAGACGCAACGAATGGAGATATACTTACACCAAAGAAGTGTAAAAAATGTCCTTAATTCATGGTGCTGGTCTGGTCACATCCGTATATTCCTCAGACTCGGCAATCCACTGGAAAAATGCTCATGGGTGTGTGGTGTTTCAAACATCCACTATCCACATGAAGGGTGTATTAAAAGAATATTTATTACAAAAATAACAATGAGCTGGGTGAATCCCAGATACAGCTATAAAAGCATTAAAAAAATTAAAAAGCACTAGTACAGATAAAAGTAGCTTAAAAAAAAGTCCAAATAGTCACTCTGCGCGTTTCGCCGTGTGAGGCTTCATCAGGAGAAAAAAAACGCGGCGAAACGCGTAGAGTGGTCGCTATATCTTTAAAGAAAGATTCAAAACAGTAACTAATCTTTAACCATTTAGTTGGTACCATTTAGTGGCACTCCTTGGGCCTTGGCTGGTCAGATCACCCTCACGACAAGTGAGTCTGTCAGTCACAGACTCACAGCACAGCAGGGAAGAAACTCAGGCCCCCCCAAATGAATTGCGGTGCTCAGCCAGCCCTCTAGGCAGAGCAATGTGACAAAAAAAACATCATCATACACAGGACCCCTGAAGCCACAATTTAGTGCCACTAATCCTTTTTAATAAGAAACGCAGGTTGAAATAGAGTAAATAACACAATACCTTTACGTTTGCTCTCACTGATTTCTGGGCCTAGAATGTTTTATCCTCTGAAGTGACTAGAAATTCAGGAGGGCATTTTATCTCTGGATAAGTAAAAATTAAATAGTTCAATTTCTTCCTACAGAAAGTAAAGGGCCAGAAAACAGATGACTAAATACACATCAGGACAGGCTCTGCCACCCAGACACACACAACAGGGCAGGCTCTGCCACACCGACACCCAAACACACACCAGGACAGGCTCTGCCACACCGACATTTCCTTGGGCCCTGCTCCACTCTTCCTAGCATGTCATCACTCCCTCCGCTACCACACCAAAAAGATTGCCACACTGACTGCAGATTAGGGGAAGACTGTGAGAGTCAGTGCAGTCCCCCCCCTTCTCACCCTGACCATGACTTTGAGAGGTCCTCTCCCCTGAAATCATTCCCAGTCCCTTTGTCCCTCATTCACTAAGCCATACCTCTCATTTCCTTCCTCCTTGTGAACTATAGATCAAATACATATAAACAGCACTTGCATGTAGAGATCACATACAAACCCTATATTTGCAGGTACTCATAAATATTGTATGGAATGATGTATGGAAACATAGCATAGCAGGTATAGATCAACAGAATCAACACAAAAACCAAGCTTTGCAGGTAGAGATCAATTGAAAATCACATGTTAACTCAACGTTGATGTATAAATCAAATAAACAGAATGAGACATACAAACCTTCTATTTCTAGGTATACAATAATAATGTATGGAAACAGAGCATAGCAGATACAGATCAACAGAATAACACACATACAGCTTTGCAGCTATAAATCAATTGGAATTCACATATAAACTCAGCATTAAAGGTATAGAAAATTACAGCATAGATCACAGGTTGCACACCCCAAAGCTAGCCCTTGTGTCCACATTGCCCACATAGAACCTGATCAGCACCCAGATTACACACACATTACAGCCCAGCCTGAGCCAACTTTGTCCCCTAACAGCCCAGTGTAAGACAGCTTTGTCGGCAAACAGCCCACCCTTCATGTACCATGTTTGCATTTCCCCAAATTACTTAAACATTCATGATAGACACAATCACTAGCAGTTACTCACTCATTCACAGGAATCATTTACACATATTCAGTATTGCAGTCTCACAAGTCATTGAAGCAATTCATCCACATATTTATTCATTCATTCTTGTATGCATTCAAAAAAATTCAGCCACACATTTATTCATTTATTCTCATACACATTCACACAATTCATCCACACATTAATTCATTCTCGTACACATTCACACTGCCCCCTCTCCCCATCTACCCCTCCACTTCTTATCTGCCCCTTCTCACTATGTTCCCCCTTATTACTATGTACCCCTCTCCCCCTTCTCAACTATATACCCCCTTCCCCACTTCTCAAAATGTACCCCCTCTCACTATCTATCACCTCTCCCCTTTTCTCACTGCACCCCACCTCACCCTACTTACCTTGTTGCCGGAGTCCTGCGGTGGGGGCGCGAGGCGTCCGTCTTCCCGCTCTGCCGCAGTGCGCGCTTCACAGCTGAGTTCAGGAATATCCGGCACTCAGCATAAAACGCACAAACACACAAGAGAACACACAAACCCACCATTGCAGGTATATATATATATATATATATATCATGTGGAAGTCACATAAAAACTCAGCATTAAAGGTATAGATAAAACCCCCTAAATTACAGGCATAGATCACACTGCCCACATAGAACCTGGCCAACACTCATATTACACACATAGGATTTGTCATCTTTGTTCCCAAACAGCACAACATGAATCAATGTTGTCCCCAAACAGCCTGACCTGTGCCATCTTTGTTCCATAAACATGCTGCCGGTGCCATCTTTTTCCCATAAACACCCTGCCTGTGTCATCTTGGTCCCCAAGGCTCAAACACCCTGCTTGTGCCATCTTTGCCTTACCACAAATCAATTATACATCTATGATACACACACTTTTGCAGTCACTCACAAATTCACACTTTCATTCACACAATTCATTTATTCTCTAACTCAGGGGTAGGCAAACTTCGGCTCTCCTGATGTTGTGGACTACATCTCCCATAATGCTCTTACAGTCATAATGCTGACAAAGCATCAAGGGAAATGTAGTCCACAACATCTGGAGAGCCGAAGTTTGCCTACCCCTGCTCTAACTCATTACACAAATCATTTTCACATATTCATTAATGCATTCTCACAAATTCATTAATTCTCTCACTCATTCAGACAACTCATCCACACATTAATTAATTGATACTCTCACTCATTCACAAAATTCATACACACATTAATTTGTTCTCTCACTCATTCACACAATTCATCCACACATGAATTCATTCTCTCACTCATTCACACAACGCATCCACTCATTAATTCATACTCTCACACCTTTAAGTTTATTGCCATTATTTTCATTGTCTGATATAATTTACTATAAAAACAAATCATAAAATATGGTGAAAAATTGAGAAGAATTGACTCATCTATAAAAGGTGCTTGTTTATCGATCTAGGTAACAACCAAGAAAGGTAGTGCATGCTCCTATCGTAGACTATCACATGGAAATGGCACAGGGGGAGAAACCAAAAATGTGTTTGAAAGAATCACCAAGGCCTGGTGGGAACAAGAGATTGTAGAGTACTGTAGTCATAGGAGAGGAAAGCATTGTGAGGTTAGTATGGTGCCACATCTGTGTCAGGTGTTAATGGTGGTTGAAATGAAGGGACGTGCTGTAGCTAGTGACATACCCACCTCTGGGTTCAGCTGTGTGAAGCGCTCAGACAACCTCCGCTGCTGCTGGCCAGTACTTCTGCTGGGGCTTCTCTGGTGGAGAAATGGAAGGTCATGTAACGCCGGTGCTCCTTCATAGAAGCCTTGGTGCAAGTGCAGGAAGTAGCGGGAATTGTCTGCATTGTGCAGAGGTCCACCAGCTGCCAGAGAGGAGGATCCAGGTACCCTGCAGCGCAGCAGGGCAAAAAAACCCCCAAAAACTGCATGGCCCCGGTGTCGGGCTATACGAATTGCACATCCCTGCGCTAAACCCCAATTATAGGTCACACCCCAACTTTAAAGACATTAAATGGGGGGAAAAGTGCAGCCTATAATTGGGCACATACAGTACGTAGAACATAATTTTGCGACACCTGCCTTTTTTTTTAGGGTCAATAGAGTTGCTAAAGAAGGCATTTATATCTTTAATTAACATTTTTGTTAACTAATAAAATGTTATGTGTCTGGCCCATCCAGGCTGCGGCGCTACATGAGTTCCCCTGTCTCGCTGTAATCCATTCCTTAAGGAATATGATATGATAACCCCCTTTATGCCACTCTGCCTCCAGAAATGCCTTATACTCCTATATGCCAGGGGCATATCATGGCACATAGTGGCATACAGGAGGTTAAAAGGCATTTCTGGAGGCAGAGTGGCTGTTTTTAATGTGGGTCTGCCGGTGGGCTAGTCCGGCCCTGGTAGTGCCTCATGATTTGGGGGTCTCTTGTGACTGTGTAATGCAGATATACAACATGTGTGGTATCTACAGTTATGTAAACAAGAAAGTATACCCTCTTTATATTCTATGGTTTTACATATCAGGAAATCACAATCATCTGTTCCTTAGCATGTCTAAAACTTAAATGCAACCTCAGATGAACAATACACATTACATATTACACCGTATCATGATAAATTCGACAACAAAAAAAGCCAAAATGGAGAAACACTAAGTACACCCTTACTGCTTCTATAGGAATTAATGCTAAGTAGCAGATACGTGCTGCTAATCAAATGCCATTGATCACCAGCAAGTGGGACTACCTTTGCTAATCTGGAGCATTCAGGTCTTCGTTCCTGCTTCTACTGGGCGGGACAAAAAAGCTGTTCACAAAGAGCGCTCCTCCAAAAGTCTGCGAGTGAGAGATCTGCAGTCCAGGTAAGGGGTTGGGGGGAAGGTGTATGAACAAGTAAGCGTGATTGAGGGGATTAATGCGTATATATGAATGATTAGTATCTGTGAATATATATATATATATATATATATATATATATATATATATACATACAATGTTGTTGGGTTTTTTTTGTCCAATTCCGGCGTGCTACTTACTTTTAATAAAAATGTGGTTTATTTATTTATTTTTAAAGGTAGGGGGGTCATTTTCGGCTTCAGCCAAGTGAATGTTGAATTTTCGGTTTGGGTCCACAATTTTCATTTTGGTGCATTAGCAATGATCTTAGAAAAGCAATTGTGGCTGCCTATCAAGATTTTTCAAAAGTGGAAAGCATTCAAGACAATCTTCCCAGGAGTGGACATCTCAGCAAATTCACCTCAAGGTCACACCTTGCCATGCTCAGAGAAATTGCAAAAAACCCAAGTTACGTCTCAGACTCTACAGGCTTCTGTTAGTGTGTTAAATGTTAAAGTTCATGACAGTACAATTAGAAAAAGACTGAACAAGTATGGTTTGTTTGGAAAGGTGGCCAGGAGAAAACCTCTTCTCGTTAAAAAGAACATAGCAGTACGGCTTTGCAAAGTTGCCACTGAACAAACTACGAGACTTCTTAGACAAACGAGACCAAAGTGAAGATGTTTTGCCATAATGCACACGGCATATCAGCACAAACACCTGATACCAACTGTCAAGCATGGTGGTAGAGAGGTGACGATTTAGGCTTGTTTTGCGGCCACGGGACCTGAGAACCTTGCAGTCATTGATTTGAGCCCATGAACTCCTCTGTATATCAGTATTCTAGAGCCCAAGATCAGGCCATCTGTCCAACAGCTAAAGCTTGGCCAAATTGGGTCATGTAGCAGGACAATGGTCCCAAGCACACAACTACATTTACAACAGAATGGCTGAAAAAGAAAAGAATCAAGTTGTTGCAATGGCCCAGTCAAAGTCAACTAAATTGAAATGCTGTGGTGGGACTTTAAGAGAATTGTACATAGACAAATGTTCGCAAACCTCAATGAACTGACTCAACATTGTAAAGGATTAGGTCAATATTCCTCCACAACAATGTAAAAGACTGATACAATTACTTCAAGTTATTGCTGCTAAAGGTTGTTCTACAAGCTAAGATGTACTTAGTTTTTCACACAAGGCTTCTCCAGTTTAGCTTTATTTTTGTTGAATAAATCATGTTGTGTAATATGTTGTGGAATCTTGGGATGTGAGGAGTATGGATAATAGGAGGTTAAATGTTTTCTGCATTTTGATGAAAAAAAAGTCTGGTGCTCTGTAGAATATCCTATAATATATATGGTATTATATGGTGGTGACAAACTGAACCATAAGTGTACACTAGGGGTCAACTTCAGGGCAAAGGATGTCTGCTTATAATTACTGAAACCCCCATTAGCTATTCTAATTTCGCCAACCTTTGGAAGGTGTGTACTAATTTTCTTCTGTGATCAAAGTATATATATTGTTTTAAATTGTCTGGGGGTCATCACTTGAATTTGCACAACAATGTCAAGGCAGCCCTGCAGACACATAGGTTGGGTGGGGCTACAGGAAGAGATCAGGGTCAAGGAAGGGACACAGGGTCTGACTAGGGGATATACCGGTATGTGAGTCATCTGAGGACTGCCTATCTGTTGCAAGAAAATGACTAAGGATGCTCACCCGTCTCCTCCCTTGTCTTGGTGTTTTTTTCCCGATTGTCACAGTTGTGGATTGAGTGGATAGAAGCAGATGATCTAAGCCCTGTATGGGTGTGACAGGATTAGTTAGCCAGAAGGTAAGGTCATAGGTCAAAGGTGGGGCCCTTTGGGCTGGTGACCGGCAGCTAGACTTAATCATAGTCTGGTTGGAGTTTGGGCTAGATCTTCAAGGGTTAAATGTTAGCCATAGCCAGATGGTTATGGGCAGTTATGGTTTTCATTAATATGTTAAATATGTTTTCTATCCACTCAGCTACATGCATAACTCTTTGTTTGTAAACTCTTTGTAAAACTATGACCTTCCCTTTCCAGGTGTGTTGTGTCTGATTTGGGGGTACGTAAAGGGGTAGGTTACTTGGCAATGCACTAGTCATGTGTTGTTGTTCATCTGAGGTTGTATTTACCTTTTTTCTAGACTTGCTAAGGAGCATTTGTTTGTTATTACGTCCTGATATGTTAAACCATGGTATTCAAAGAGGGTGTACTTTCTTTTTTACACAGACTAAGTTAGATTATTTTGTTGTGGTTTCTTTGTTTGTTCCAGGTATCCCAGTATAAAGCATCCATTACCAAAATGTGCCTGGCATGTGAAAAAGTAGAACAGAACCTCAAAATGCTGTGTTCCCGTAGATTTGTGGTTGCACCTAGAAAGGCAAGTAGTGTCACTGGAATCTTTAAGAGATGCATGTTTAGAGAATATATATAGTTTTACGGGGTTAACTTGAAATATGAGACCTCTAGTGTGTCTCAAATGAGACATAGGCCCAGTAAGTTCCTCATGCATGTGGTGTAAAAACTGCAAAGTGGACAACCTCCGCTGCTTCCGGGACTTCTATAACGGAGCACTAGAAGGTCACATCACGCTGGGGCTCCGTCATAGAAGCCCCAGAGGAAGTGCCGGCAGCAGCGCAGGTTACAAGAGAGGAGGATCCAGGTCCCCCGGGATCTGGATCTCTAGTATTTATAGTCAGACCTCTATTTGAATATAAGACAAGGGATTTTTCAGATCATTTGCTCTGAAAAAAACCTTGTCTTATAATCGAGCAAATACGGCATTTCACTGTTTTAATAAACTTGTGTTGTGTTTGCAATTGTTTGATATCCATAAGAACAGAGCAGAGAGCACATTTTTGCGTTTTTTTTTAAAGAAAAGAGCAAAAGGTTACTTTGTTCACATTTACCAAGTGTGCCAATATTTGTGAAGGGCACTGTACCTGTTACTTATACATTAAGAAAAGTGTAATTTTTGTTTGTAGTTAATTATATACGTTAGTAATTGTATAGTAATTTCCTGCTTTGAGAAACCAATAAAAAAACTGTTCATCTTTGCAACTTGTTTATAGAGATAGCAGTGCACACACTAGGTTGCCACAGTACCAGTCTGAAAAATCAGATTTAAAAAGAGGTAGCAAATAAACTGTATACTTCAATAAGTGCTGTGCTCTACATTCTCAGATTTGCACCTGAGGCCTAATTGGGCTGTTATATCCCTGGATCTAGTATGGTTCCCCCGTAGGATGAGAAGGAAGTCAATGGTGGTAGTTTGCCTTGCGATCATAGCTGGACTGCTGGGAGTCATGGGTCGAGAGCCGGTTAGGTGTAAATGAGCACAAGTCTCTACCCTATCCCTGTGGTTATATTTGTTTTAGAAAGAAACAGTATTGTCGCACTAGTACTGAAAGTGTCTCTTCAAAAAAGTTAGAAATCCTCATGTATGTTTTATTTATAAAAGATAATTTCTAATGTTGCGAATAGCAATCACAAAATATTAGTGTCTGGACACAGATATATAGTAGTTGCATCAATGCTGCACAACATTTATTCTTTTGATGTTCTTCAGTAATTGTCAATGACATGCTTCACCCAATCTACATAGCTGCAAACTTTTGTGTATACTCCTGGATAACCTTTCTGGGCACAGCCCTTTCCCCACGATACTACGCCATAGAGCTTTCCATCACACACCAATGGCCCTCCAGAATCCCCCTGAGGAGAAAAGACTTAGATATAAAATGATGTTTCATACAAGGTTATTTAATTCAATGCAGTAATTATTTTAAAACACTCACACCAGACAAGCCAGAAGGTTTGTTTTTTCCCTCAGAAATCTCATGGTGCTGCCACAACCACATCTGCATTGCATGTGCCTACCCAGAATTCCTTTGTGTTTGTGACGGCACCATGAGATTTCTGAGGGAAAAAACAAGACTAAGTGGAAGGGTTTTCCATCACCTTTACCCACCATAACTTTTGTTATTGGTAATTATTTTAAAATGCAATGTTGTTGCTAAAAATAATTAAAAACACATAATAGATTGGTGCCCCTCACAGTTTGTATTCTTCTTAGGATCTGGTGTGAGAGTAGTAGAATTTACTTATGTCTAATATATGTGTGTGTGTTTATATCTGGATGGTTTATAGTTGGAAGCATTTTCCGGTCTACTTGCCTGACATGAGTCTTGTCCACCTTCCTGAAAACCAGCACAAAACATTTCACTGGTGATCTGATGAGGATATGAACTTTTACAGCTGGCCTCAGACAGAATGGGAAGATCTAGACACTGCAGGGCGTCGGCATACTGCACTGTAAGAAAAAACTCTACTTACACAGAATATTTACACAAAGTAACAGCCCATGGTTTTAATAATGGTTAGAATTTGATTGGAGAGCATCATGACGTAAAGACCTTAGTCTATGTCTCATCTTAGATTCGAGATAGCTTATTGCCTATCCCATGCACTTTTAAATTCCCTCACTGGAAGACTGTTCCATTTATCTACCAACCACTCACTAAACAGTCCTTTACATTGCATTTAAGCCTTTGGTCCTCTAATTTCAAATTATGACCTATTTCTCTAAAATTTCTCTTCCATTGAAACTTACTTCCCTCTTGTACTTTGTTAAATGTATTTATGTGTTTAAGTGCTTCTATAACATCTCCTCCCCTCTGTTTCCTCCAAGCGCTGTAAATTGATATCCCAAGGTTTCCACTTGGTTTTTTTTTGCTAAAAACGCCCATAAAAACGCCAATAGCGCCACCTGTCATTTTTTTAGTGAAAAAACGCTGCAGCCAGATGTTAGCTGTTCTTCAATAGGAAATCGCAAAATGCCATTTCCACTTGGCGTTTTTTTGTTTGCCGTTTTTTCAGTCCTCTTTGGCGTTTTTTTGCTTTTTTGGGCTCTGTGGCAGTTTTTTCAGAATCGCAGCATGTTGACACTGGCGTTTTTTGCAAGGAAATCCTGGAGTTTTTCTCCAATAGAAGTCTATGGGAGAGAAAAAACGCCATGAAAAATCCATGTGGGTTTTTTGCCTTGGCGTTTTTTATGGCGTTTTTTTCCACAGTTACAATGCAGAGGATGGACCCAGTATCTGTGTCCTATGAGAAATAGGCTGGAAACAAACAGT
>VKOC01026254.1:0-18224 GCA_009364415.1 Spea multiplicata
GTATCCGTACAAGGTTATAGGCCCCTCTGAGATCGAGCTTTGTGAAGATTTTAGCCCCCTTTAGTCGGTCAAATAATTCAGGAATCAGAGGTATGGGATACTTGTTCTTTATTGTTATCTGGTTCAAACCACGGTAATCAATACATGGTCTTAAATCCCCCTCTTTCTTTTTGACAAAGAAGAATCCCGCTCCTGCCGGAGAGGTGGACCTTCTGATGAAGCCTTTCTCCAAATTCTCCTTGATGTAGGCTTCCATGGCCTCATTCTCTGGTTTCGAAAGAGGATACACCCTGCCCCTAGGAGGTGTGGTTCCAGGTAGTAAGTCGATCGGGCAGTCGTAGGGACGATGGGGTGGAAGGCGATCCGCTTCCTTCTTACTGAACACATCCGCAAATGCCTGATACGGTTTTGGAATTCTGGTGGAGAGAGGAGACATAGTGACACTGTGTACGGGCGTGATTTTACAAAGACAGCAATTTTTACAGTCCTCACCCCAAGACACGATTTGAGCAGTTCTCCAGTCTATCACCGGATTGTGTTTCTGGAGCCAAGGAAATCCGATCACAACAGGACAGGAAGGAGATGTGATTATGTTGAAGTTCAAGACTTCTTGATGCAGTGCTCCTACTTGAAAGGTAACGGCCTCTGTCTCATGTGTAACTGTGGAAGGGCTTAGAGGTCTGCCATCAATCGCCTCCAATGTCAATGGTGTATGTTTCTTGACCTGAGGTATGTAATACCGGGTGACAAACTTGGAATCGATGAAATTACCGGCAGCACCGGAATCGATGAGTACCTCTACGTTAACCCTGGTGTTTTCCCAACATAACGAGGCAGGAACCGTCATGCGTTTGATCTGGTGTTCAGGAGAGATACAAAGAACACCCAGAGTAGGTCCCCTGATCCTACCTAGGTGCGGGCGTTTCCCGGCTTGTTCGGGCAATACCTAGCGAAATGTCCCCTACCTCCGCAGTACAAACAGAGGCCTTCACTACGACGATGAGACTTTTCTTGCTCAGTTAAGGAGGTAGCACCCAATTGCATAGGTTCCTCCGGATCTAGGCTCTGGGGCGTGGAGTTGGAGAATCGGGGAGCTAGCCGTATAGGGGGTTTCCTTTGTTTCTCCTTTTGTGATTGTCGCTGTCTGAGGCGGAGATCTATGCGTGATATGAATAATATAAGATCCTCTAGGTCCTCAGGCATTTCTCTGGCTGCTAATTCGTCTTTTAACTTATCAGATAGGCCATGCATGAATGCAGCCACTAGGGCTTCGTTGTTCCAACCAAGTTCAGCTGCTATCGTTCTGAATTCTATGGCGTAGTCCGATAAGGAACGGGAGCCTTGTTGGAGGGACATGAGCGATGCGGAAGCTGTGGCCTCACGGCCCGGCATGTCGAAGATTCTTTGCATGGTAGCCACAAAGTCACGGTAGTTATTGATTAAAGGCGACTCTTTTTGCCAAAGAGGTGAAGCCCAGGCTAGGGCTCGGTCTGTTAGAAGTGAAATAATATAGCCGATGCGGGCTCGGTCAGACGGGAACATAGAAGGCATCAGCTCAAACTGGATCGCACATTGATTAAGGAAACCTCTACAGGTGGTGGGATCCCCTCCATAACGGGGTGGAGGTGGTAGGCGTAACGGTATAGCCGCAGCGGGCGGTGTGGTGACTTGTGGGTTAACAGGAGGTGCAGCGGTACCTGACACTGGATCAGTGCGTGTGAGGAGAGTCTGCAGGGCTTGCGCCAATTGATCCATACGATGGTCCAGTCCTTGCATTCTTGCCTCCTGTGACCGAAACAGCTGATCCATTTCTGCGGGATCCATTAAATGGCCCTTGTGTACTGTAACAATCCGACAGGAGACGGGTCCCGTATGCAGAGTGGTGAGCTATCCGGACAAGTAGTTGTAGGAGGAATAGTGGGACAGCAGCGGAACAGTTCAAATAGCAAAAACAGGTCACGGTCCAAGGTCAAGGCAGGCAGTAAACAGGCAAAGTTCAAAAAGCGATCCGAAGTCAATCCAGGCGGCGATCAGAGAGTAGTCAGGAACAAAGCAGGAGTCAGAAAACCAGAATATCAGATATATAGCACACTGAGACAGTGATAACATATGTACCACACAAGGGCTCAGATTAGAGTGAGCAGTGGGTTTAAATTTGGTGCCAGACAGCTGCAGGCAATAATCAGCCAATCAGATAAAAAGCGGGAGGACCCGCCCCCTAGCGTGACGTATGCAGTTGCTGGGTAAGAATTCCTGGCCGCCATGACAGCGTGCACGTGTGTGCACCTCCATAGCACCGAGGACTGCAGCAGAGGAGCTCCCTGGACGGACCCGCCGGCGAAAGGTAACACACATGTAGACAAATAATAGGAACAGACATGTAATAAACATTTGAACCCAACAGGTCCTTAATTAACAAGTTTTTTTAGCATCAAATATCAAATACCATTATAAACATCTCAAATATTTAAATATCAAAGTGCTGAAAGTATTAAATATGTGGCCAATTTGTACCCAAAAAGTTTGTGTCCGTGTGTTTATTTGGTTGGGGTGTTGGGAATGTGGGCCCATAAAATTGACGATTCCTCAGTCATGGGAGAAGACAAATTCTTCAGAAGAATCAAAAATTGTACATACGTTTACTGAAACTCAATTTGTAGTACAGCAGTTCCATATTCTTGTTAAACGAAAGTTCTGTCAATAATTGTAAAAAAAATTCGGTATTGATTCTAATCATCAGTTCAAGTTTGTGACGGGTTTCGCCTAACTGAACACCGGTCTTTGTTGCTGCTGGTGCACATCATTTAGCGCTAGGTTTCACCTTGGATCATCATAAACATGCCTATGCCACTTGAAAATACAGATGCAAGGAGTGTGCCCTTATATAAAGTCACAGCTGGTACTCTCCACTGCATGTGGGTCTAAAGAAATGGCCTCCCACTTAGTATTCATTGTCTCAAAGGTCATGTGACAAGCAAGCAAAGCCAGGTTATATAGCCTTAATGCAATATGTGACTGAATTAAAACCCAATAGAACAGCCAAAAATAGGAAAAAATACATTGCAACACTCATGCTTCCCCCAGGCTGCCGCTTCCACAAGCTAACAAAGATAAATCCAGGCAAGTTGCTGTTTTTTAATTAACATTTACATAGTCAATATATTCAGATGTGAAATTACAAGGCAGATCAAAAGATACATACAATCCAAGATATACATGAAAAAAAAGAGAACGTCCCTACTATATATCAATAAAAATGAAAATTAAATCTTTATCACATTTGCATTAAAGAAAAAAAAATAATGAAAAGTTCCTGAAAAGAAACCTAACAACTTAACCAGAGGACTCATCAATATGAATACCCTGCTTGAAAGCAGGGATTAATTATTCTGGTGTTATACAAGTGCCTGATCTTCGGAACTTCTACACTGCCATTCTCTAGCACATTATCACAAAATCCCTACAAAAGATCTGCTTTCTAATATATATAACATATATATATATATATATATATATATATATATTATATATATATATATATATACTGTATTTATATAGATTACATGTATTTATAAAACACCAGCAGATTCCGTAGCGATGTTACAACTGAGTCACTAAAAAAATCTTAAATAACACACAATAACAAAGTGGTACAAAAGGAGAAGGCAGCCTTGCCCTTGTGAGCTTAAGATCTAGTAGATGGTTGAGGGGGAAATAAAACAGTAGGAGAGGGCTGCTTGGAGAAGGATGAGCTTGGATAAGGATGAGGGTCACGATGATATGTAGAGGTTGTTGGTCATTCAGATGGATTGATTAGGATGGTGGCTTAGTGTTAGGGAGAAAGGTTGTACTCTTCTCGAAAAAAGTTTCTTCGTAGATATCCACATTACGTTATGACATGAATTTACTGATATTTGTTTAGTAAATAAAATAAAGACTTATGAATTAATTAGTTTAATTAATTCATTTAGGGAACTAACAAGCATGTTTCCCGGCTCAATATTCATTTATGACAGCCGTGGCATTTAATTGGGCCATTTTCAAAAACGTTATACGAAAGCTAGTCTATAGGACGGAGGAACAGACCTACCGATAAAATGAAAATAGGATGATTAAGGATGAGCAATACCACTACCTGATCCAGAAATTACCAATTGCAGCGCAAAATTTAAACGCCAGTGAATGGAAATGCCAGTGCATATCTGTCAATATATACATTTAATATGATTAGCTAGTTTATTTAATTAACATAACTTCAACAAATCCCTTCACTCTATTAGCCTCTACCACTTCTGGTAGGATGCTGTTTCACTTATTTATCACACATGAAATAAAACATCCGTATTACATATGAACCTACTAATATCTCTATTTTTACAGTAGATGTGGTTTATGACCATGCACACAAGTGCTTTTGAGGACCGTAAGGAGGTTTTATTCAACAGCTGAGTATGTTTAACAATACGGAAGATACGTTAGAGAACAACATACTAAAACAATATTTCAAACTGTACAATCTAACCCATCCGTGCCATTTAACAGTAGCTCTAACCCATAACCTCTTCCTCTATCTTCTAGTCTTTGCGGGGGAGAAACATAATGGCGGAGCTGTCTATTGGAAGTAGGCCGTGACATTTAATAAACACAAAATATCAATTGTGTTACATTTGTTTCCCCCTTTTTATGAATTCTACTTGTAATATTTATAAAGGCAATGGATATGTCTCTACATTTTGGCTACACTGACTAGTTTAAGACGAACCAACATTATATATACCGTATATATATATATATTATATATAGTATATATATATATATTATATATATATATATATATACACATTATCATATGACACTGTTCTGACAATAATGAAATGAAGTAATACCTCATAACAATAGAGCTGAAAATAAATAATCCTAAAACCTTTAGTATAATCAAGCACTGATTTGAGGAGCATAGCCATACATTACCTTAATAATGGGATGGAAGCTATTCAAGATGTCACTGAAAATATAGAAGCCTAAAACTAATACCATATGACAATTGAAAGATACCACAGATAATTATTTAGTATATGAGAATGAGACCCGACAAACTCATTACAAGATAGTAATATTACTCTGATATATATATATGTAAATATATGTACTAGTAGATACAGATGAAATTACTAAGATATCCCACAGGGTGGCGCTAAATCTGTCATCATGACTGCAAGGGCTTGTGCGGCGGTTACTTGACGGGCGATCAAACGTCTTTCTTTTCCGCCATCCAAAACATGGCGGCTGCGTTTGTGTGACGCGTAGAAGGGGCGGGATACGCTCACGCACGATGAATGACAGTGAATTCTGACAAGTAGCGGAGCGTGTGACAGTTGTCACGTGACCAATGTAGCCGTTGCGATCAGAGTGAATTGGTGTTATTTGCGCTGAATAAGTTGGTGGGTTTCCGTCGGTGTGTTATTCCGAATGCGTCTGCTTTGTTTATGTATAACCTGCATTATCCGAAATTCGCAATTATTCGATATGTAAAACGACGCATTTGGCGCTTTCGTTTATGTGAGGTTATACGCTGAGGAGTGCATGGCCCTTTAAATGTATATTCCCGTATATTGGTAGAGCATTACAATAACTCTGCATGTATATAAATAACATCGCGATTCATCGCTTCCCCCATTCATCTGCTGTGTTTGACAAACATGCCTCATTGGCATAGCTATTTTTGGATGTTGCCTAAACTCCCTGTTGATGTTCGATGACTTATTAGGCAAAGTCACATACCTGTTTAGGTGCTTCCAATAAAGGTTGGCAATATAGTAAAATACTATATTGAAATAGATTATATTATTAAATAAATTTTATAAATATATACTTTTTTAAAATGTCTCATTCATTCGTGTTTTACCTCCCTATGGCGGTTACATAAATAACTGGATCGTAAAAAATACTAATCAATAAGTGATTCTTTAGAAACGTCCGTGTATAGTATTTAAATCCTACCAAATGTACCTTTTTCTTGTATTTTTCATGTATTTACAGTTCCTGAGACGTATGTTGACCAACCTAGACTTTTCAAGAGAAAAATGAGACTTGTTATTCTCGATGACTATGCCCTGGCCAGCGAGTGGGCTGCAAAGTACATTTGTAATCATATCGTCCAGTTTAATCCTGGACCAGACAAGTTTTTCACATTAGGTTTACCTACAGGTAAGAGATTGTTTAAACTCAGCTTTGTAAATATTTTCACTATTATTTTTTATTTATATATACAAGCCTAAGAAATACGTTAAATGTTACTGGTGAGCGGTATCAAATGTTGTGAGTTTTATGTATATATATTTTTGTTTTTCTGTTTCTTCTTTTTTTCTTTCCGTTCGTCTCGCATGACACCTCAGAGAAGATGACATTGTAATACTGTCATCGGCTACTTCACTATACGGTATGAGGGATCAACCCTGTTGAGCTTCTACTACAGGAAGAGCTTAGTTGGTCCTGTGTTAAAATCAGTGAGATTTCGTTAAAGCCTTCTCATTCATCGAATTACCGTATTGGCTCGTTTATAGGCCGCACCCTTAAAGTTTGGTGCTATTTTAAAGAAAAATGTATTTTTAAAGCAATAATACACAATGGAATTGTAAAACAGTATTTTACCTAATAAACAGGAATACATGTATTGTAACATTTTTGGTATCGATTATGCAGTTAGTCAGCATAGGTCATACAACTTAATATGAAGCCATGTTTGCACCATTACTTAATATGTACAAAACATGATTCATATGTCCTCATAAGTGTAAAAATGTGGATCGTCTGATGCTATGGAGTACAACGGTTCATCTTTAAATGATGCACCAAACCAGCAAGTGCCTGCTCCGTAGGAGTAATTTTTGCAGAAGTAGCTGGAAATATATTTTTTTATACATTTTCTTGTCATATTTTTCCTTTACAGGAAGCACACCACTGGGCTGCTATAAAAAGCTGATAGAGTATCACAAAAAGGGTGACCTGTCCTTTAAATATGTAAAGACCTTTAATATGGATGAATATGTGGGTAAGTGGCTGATGACTGATAACATTGAAAAAAACAAAACATGCACATAGGGAATATATTTACTGTATGTTTGTGTATATTATTATTACTCATTTAATCATCCGTGTCCACTCTGCCTCTGGTCACAAACCCTGAACACTGGTGTCCTGATATATACACCTTAAACGTTGACTTCTATTGTCAATACCACTGTACATTGTCAATACCATGTACTGTATTAACTGATGGTGCCACTGGGAACCCTTCCTGCTGCTGTTTTGCCTCAATTTTTCTCTAAATATTTATTCTAATGAATTGGACTGAATTCTCTGAGTTTGTCATACATTTGAGTCAATACCCTTTTACTCCTGCAAAGATTGTTTTCTGCAATATACTCAAGCCATCCTCATATAGGAATATACCTAATGTCGTCCTCCTAAATGGTGCTCAAAAAACACAAATTACGCTATCAAGTTTGTTAAGCAACCAAACCTTATCTGCTCTGTCATTTTAATCTTTCCCATGAAGATTTAATCACATTTCAAAATGTTTCTGTAGTAACAGCCTATCAGTTTCCATTTTTGTGTCAGTTGGTAATCACTTAGACAAGTGTCCTAGCAAAAATATTTTTAGGAAATCTTTTGTCTGTTTCTAATGGGTGCATTTAGTTCCAATTTTTTTTAAAATGCTGCAGAGTAGATGGAACAGCACCTTTAGCATGTAAGGCATGTGTGGATTTTGGTTCCCAGAATGCATAACCTTACATTTATCTATGTGAATTCTCCTCTACCACTGGCTTGTCGGTTTCCTATTAAGAGAACAAATACCAACGGTGGCAAAACCAGAGGAGACCACATCTACTGCAGCTCTGCAACCTATATCTTCACTCTTTCTTTAATAGAACCCAATTAACCTTATTCGGCACGACTTATCTTGCATGAAGCTAATGCTGGTTATGACTATATTGTTGTTCAAAGTAAATATTAACTATTTTCTCCTAATAATGCCTAAAACATTTTCCCCACAAATGTTAAATGTATCAGCCTGTAGTCTCTAGAACTATAGTTTCAGTAACCTTTTTGAATATGGGCACTGCTTGGGCTCTCGGCACCATACCAGAAATAGAGAAGCTCTTTGCGGATTAATAACAGTGTTTCACTGATTACTGGACATTAAGTATCCATGGGTGTATACTAGTATTGTGGAGGCTTTATCAATTATAATTGCATTCAATTGCTGTTGGAATTTTGATTTTCCATACTGATTTGCCATTTTATTTTTGCTTACGGATAACAATTTATTTTTTGTCATTTCTAACTTTACTTATATTCGTCTTTCTTTTTTGTGAATCATTTAATATGTGCCTATATACTAACTTTAGAGATAAGATATCTAGTAAGCTCCTTAGAGGCAGCTGTATGGTGTAAAAGTCCTAGAATATGAAACACACCAGGCATTTAGCAATTACTTGTTTCCCTTTTTATTGAACAGTGATTTTGTTTCCATTTTTGTTCTATAAAAATGGCAAATGTATAATAAGCTACAATATCCTTATAGGACTTCCCAGGGACCATCCTGAAAGCTACCATTCATATATGTGGAACAATTTCTTTAAACACATAGACATTGACCCTAATAATGCTCATATCCTGGATGGGAATGCTTCAGACCTGCAGGCAGAGTGTGAGGAGTTTGAACGGAAAATCCAAGAAGCCGGAGGAATTGAGTTATTCGTCGGAGGTATGGCATGTGTTCAGCCTTTTAGATAAGAGCTGCTGAATTTTTAGCACTGGTAGATGCCCTTTTGGTTATAAAAAAACAGTTAAATCCTATCCTATATATGATGGTATATGGTCTGAATATTCTGTCATATATGCATGTATTTTCTGTTCATATGATGACAGTATTTAAAGGTATTGTACTATGATGCACTCCAACTTCCATCGCAACAACTGTAGCAATAGTGCCCGCTTTTGTGTCACATGACACTTTAACATTCCCTGAAAAATATGAATAAGGTAACCTTTTACATGATGTATTCTAATGCTGTATTTAGTTATCAAAATGTTACTCATTTGATATGGATTACCATAATTTTAATAGTTATTTTTTGTTTCCATAATTTGTAGGTATTGGTCCAGATGGTCATATTGCCTTTAATGAGCCTGGTTCAAGTTTGGTTTCAAGGACCAGGCTAAAAACTTTAGCCATGGATACCATTTTAGCAAATGCTAAATATTTTGAAGGCAACCTTTCTAAAGTACCAACCATGGCACTGACCGTGGGAGTGGGAACAGTAATGGATGCAAGAGAGGTAGTGATTTACTTGAGGTAGAATCCATATGTGGGTGACATGCTATTGTGAGATTGGGAACATTTGTTCCTAATAAAGTAAAAATGTGCATATATAAAGGCACAGCAGCAGTTTTACTAAAACTAATGCAATTTTCTAGTTTGTCTTTATTATTTATTCATTGTGGAAGTAAAGTTGATTTTCCATTGTCCCAATCCAACATTCTTCAGTTAAATTTAGTAAATATATGCAACAAATCAGAGATGTGTGCGTTTATATACATAACACACTTTACATGGCCAAAAGTATACTGTCACCCCTATCAGATTAGCGGGTTTAGCCCCCTTTAACAGGGGTACAGATTGAAGACTGCAGCCGTGCAGCCATCATAACACAACACTGCACGAGCCACTACTGCATTAAATGCCACCTTTCCATAAAGTTAGCGCATTTCCACTGTGCTAGAACTGCTGCAGTCATCTGTAAATCTGTTCTTATGGAATGGAAATGGCTAGAAGCAATACCGGCTCATAGAACATGTTCACCCGATGATGCTGAGTCTGTCCTCATGCTTCTACTGATCCCCAGCTTGCTCGGAATACCAAATATCTCCAAACACTTTTTACAGATTGACAAACTGAAGCTCAGTCTATAGACGGTTATAATAAATTAATTTATCTGTTAAAGGCTACAGCTCCCCTTTAGTAATAATACCTTTTAGTTTGGGGACATTTAGCACTACCAGACCTTTAAATTTAAATTTCAGTCACGCTGATGCAGAATGAATTCTATACACAGGTGATGATCCTTATAACTGGTGCACATAAAGCGTTCGCACTGTACAAGGCGATAGAGGAAGGAGTAAACCACATGTGGACTGTATCGGCTTTCCAGCAGCACCCACGTACAATATTTGTCTGTGATGAAGATGCAACTCTAGAGCTGAGAGTTAAAACAGTAAAGTACTTTAAAGGTAAGAAGGCAATGCATAACAATCGAAGAAAAAAAATGATATACTCAACGCTATATGTTTTACTTTTTTTTGGATGCATTTATGTATTTATGTAAAACTTAGCAACTGCTCTTTTTTATTTATTGTTAAACATAAGTTGGTGGAGGAATGAATGTAAGGATCTCGTTGGTGGAACGAAGAGAGGGAACACGTAAAACATTTTAACAAAGCACAGGAATGACGTTTATAAAAAAGGAGGGGGAATCTTAGAGGTCATAATCTAAAACTAGAAGGGCTGAGTCTTAGATGTAATGAAAGAAAGTTTTATTTTACTGAAAGGGTATTAGTTACGTAGAACAGCCCCCCTGCAGAATTTGTAAAGGACTAATCAAGATCGGAGTCTTTAGATCATGAAAAAGGGGGAGGCTAGATGGACTGAATTGTTCTTATCTACCATCACATTCTATGTTTCTAAAGTTTTTGCACAACACCTCTTAAAGGGACTTGTGTAAAAAATCCCAATAGCAGTGAGCTTTAGATAACGCTGAATGCGCACCAAGGGTAAAAAAAAAAAGTTTATCCATGGATCTCCAGTTGTCTCTCTGTCTCTGTATGTCCTACCATGTATTGCAGGCTCAATGCATTGTTGGAGCACCTGCAGTGTTTGGACGACATGTATGGATTCAGAGAGGTCATCCTCGGAAAACACCTGGTATGGTTCAGGCTGAAAGTGACTGCAGGTCTGAAAAATGATATACCCCAGAGGATGTCTTCAGGGGGTATATATTGTCACTTACCTTGGTGCAGTATTATTTAGAAAACCAAACATTGAAGCCTCAATAGTTCAAAAAAGCTCTTATTTTTTCATGTTATATTTTATTTATTGCGTTATTTGCTATTTCTTTTGTATGCAAACAACAAAGTGAGAAACTAATTGTTTTCCTCCTTTCAGGCTTAATGCATGTTCACAACAAACTTGTGGAACCCTTGCGCAGTATGAAAAAAAATTGATGTGAAGTCAATAGCGGAACGCTTTGGAAACATCGCAATCTCATTAGTGGCTATGCAATATTATAGTTAATAAACAGTACTGTACTCTTAAGGTCCAAAATCTAAACTGGTCAATTCAACATTCCGAATCAAGTTTACCTACAGCATACCTGCTTTGCTTACATTTATCTTTAAACAAACACATGGTACTTATTGCTTACAGCCCAGCGACACACATCCACTTGCAACTGGTGGTCCTAGTAGAGGAGTTGGAAGATCTTTCTCTTTTTAGTCCTTTACCCATTGGTCTGTATGTTCATATAGACTCCAGTACCTTGGTTATAATGTAATAACTTTGGGGTTCATTCACTAATGAATTGACAAGAGAGTTGTAGTTTCAATTCCCCGCTGCACTATGATTAGGGAGGGCCAGTGATAAGGATTGAGCTGGGTCAGCATAATGTACAATTCAGTGGCAGCTTGACATTGAAGTTGATTTTGTAGGAATGTCACAGATTCAACTGCATTATGCGGGGACAGACATGTTCTTCCTGGAACAGAAGATCACTGAGATTAAACTTAATTTTTTATAGTGAAGTCAAAACTCCTCCTGCCAATACCCACTTTAGGGACTAGAGTCCATTAAGATTCAGTGTGTTTGGGTTCTATGAAAGGCACAGATATATCCCTTCCTATACTACACCAGAATAAAAGCAGTCCCTGAACACTCCACTCTTCCATACCCGACGATAAAATGCTGAGAAGAATCCTAAAATACTTGCCTGTGTGTTAAGAGTTAAACCATTTTTGCAACAAAAAACAGCATATTGCCTGAAATGTGTCTTTGAATGTATATCTTTACAGATAAAATGCTTCCTTGTGAGAACTCGGTAGTAGTCTGCGCATATTGACTTAGGCTCATAAATGTTTAAAGTAGTATCCATAACCCGTGGAATTGCTGCATACATACGCTGCCTTCAATTTTCAATATTTGTTTTTTGGCAAACTTAGCTGTCACTTGCCTGTTACATTTGTATTATTTATATATTAAGTGCACTTCGAAACATGTTATATCCTACTCTGGATTTAGGAATGATAGCTTTCTTAATATTATTGCATACCAATAAACCAGTTGATTTAATGGTTTGTGTAGATCTTTTTCATTTCATATTTTTATTATTTCTAAGTATATTCACTAGGTGAATAACAGATCAGTATATTAATCTCACACTACTATTTGGCAATTGTGAGAATCAGACACTCTTGTTATGTATCCAAAATAGTAACCCCCCTCCCCATAAGTGTCCTGTGGCTGGGAAAGCATCAAACAGTTCAAGTTTTCACTTTCTCCTGCAAGAATAGTTTGTGTGATTTGTACTTTATACTGATGGAACTAAGGCTTATGTAGCATCAGCTCAGCCTTTAATGCAAAAGGCTGTAAATAGACATGGTTGGAGAGCACAGGTACAAATTATGATACTCCTGAAAACTTTGTGATGCTTTCAGTATTGTGGTTGATCACTGACCTATGCAAAGCAATGAGAGGATTACAACCTACACAGAGGCTTATGATCAGCATCCTATTCTGGTGCTCTGTACACCTTTGCTGGGGGTAATTGGGCTAAACAAGTATAAGTAATTGCGAGTACTGGGACATGATATCCTGGTCCAATGGACACTTCCTTAGAGGAACCAACCCGCTTTGAAGTAGGTCCTTTGGGACAGGTGGAGACACTGCCCTGTATGGGTCTAGGGCAATGGCCTCCATAAAAACACCTCTGCTTACGATTACTTGTGGAATGCTGCCCATGCTTACCTGACAGGTGCCAGATGGTTGTTCAAGTCTCTCAAAATCAGATCAGGTCTTCTTGCTGGCAAAAGTGTGGGCCTTTCATGATGAATAGTGGAGTATGAGAATTAAAACCACAGACACTGCCTATAGTAAATTTCAGAATAAAATAAGGTATCTTCTATTTAGTCTTCTAGTTAGTACAGCAAGACTTGGTGTTTATATAAAAAAAAGAATCCCCCAGAGTAAGGAAGGCCATTGAGGCACATGGCAAGGGCACATGCTAGGCACTGGCAGACACAAACATCCAGCCACAAGACTGATCCCACCCTCATATTAGAAAAAAATAACAATTGATTCCCCAGAGTAAGGAAGGGCAAAGACACATCCACAAGACTGACCTCCATACTAGAAAAAAGAATTGCTGGGCCTGGGCGGGCAGCTCAGGCACCAGCACATGGAGCCCCTTGGAGAAGGACTGAATTTCCCCAATATTACAGAAAGGGGGGGGGCGAGTTTTATCCGCAAGAGGATTATATACATAATGCCTGGTTTTGTCCCCCAATATTTATCAAAGAAGAATAATATATATGATATGATAGGACAATAAAAAAAACAAATTAGAGGCTGGTAGTGTTAATGGGCAACTGAATGCCTAGTTTTGTCACTAATATTTATCAATGAAGTTGAAGAATAATATATGATATGGTAGAAAGATAATAAAAAATATTTTGTGTTGTCCACAAATTTGAGGTTTGGCTAGTAGTGCCAATGGTCAAATGTCAATCAACTAAACTCTACTCAGAAACTGAGTTTTTTTGTGTTGACCAAAAACTAAAGGGTTTTGCTATAGAATGAATTGGAAAAAATGTCTGATGCACTGTAAGTAGTATACATCTATATATAAATTCTATACGCACACCAGTAGTACACTACATCTTCTCCAACCCACACCAATAAACGTTATTAATTAACGTACAGTATTATATATATGATCAATGAGTGTCACATCACCGGGTTGCAGAGATCTGCTTATTGTTATGTGGTCCCTGTTCTTCCCTCACCCCACCAACATAGTCACATCTCTGTAACACTGGAGCCCGGTTTGTACATACCCTTTACCCTGACCTGGTCCAACCATAATCCTCTGGAACTGTTTCTCGGCTAGGATCTGAGCACTTGCCCGCCGACTTTAACCCCTAATAACCCGGGCACCATTGACCCCACCAGAGCGCTCTTTTGTAGAGTTAACGCACAGGTGGTGGGGTACAGGAAAGGGGTGGCTCGGAGAGGGAACCCCATATTTTACCACTTCCATGGTAACTGGGTTAGGTTGGCGCGGCCACGGAGCGCATGCCTGGCTGTATTGCAGTCCGTCCAGGGGAAACTTTAAACTTCTACCCCGAGCAATTCATTGGTACCCTGGGATCGCAGCCTCTCCTTCGGGAATATGCCAAAAACAGTGTGTGACAGATCGACCCCCCCTCTCCCAGTAAGCGGACACGCTGTGGCTGTCCGAAGAAAGCAGTCACAGACCAGCACTTCCCTCAATCATCAGACAGGACTTCATGCTTTGAGGTTAAAACAGAAGGGGTATTTAACCAGTACAAGGGATTGATTTTCATCCAATAGCCACACAAGGGAATTACATCCAATAGATATACACGGTTCTTCATCCTGCTATCCTTTGCATATGACTGAGTATTAGCACTCAGCCCAGTAGGGGGTCTCTATTGTAGTCTGTGTAAGTATCACAAACAATAACTATTACAGACAGCACCGATTAACCAGGGGCCGTCACACAGCGGTTTGTGGTTTTACAGAGATTACTGGGCTTGTTGGCCTGAGTATAGCGCCAGGCTGTCTAGGCTGTGCTAATGTGATTATGCTCATTCATTGTTGGAGTGGTATATAAAAGGCTATGTGTTTCCCAATAAAGTGTTGTTTTTCACTTTAACATTAGTCTCGTCTAACGATACCGGCTACATTTCTCATTGTCCTTTTTAGGACAATTACAGCACCATATTTACTATGTTGCGGCGGGCTACGCCGAGGAGACAAGAGTAAGTTCCCTATCCCTTCATTGCAGTATCATCTAGTGCTGGAAGCAGTTAACCCTTGTGGTTCCGAAAGGAAGCAACAAGCACCTGACGGGTGTACCCAGTCAGGGTACAAGTCGTTCCCGTCACAATGAGCATCAATCCCAGCCTCTGCTTAGCTAACTGCCTCACACTCCAACTCTCATCAGTCTGTAACTGCTAATGACAAGGTAAAATGGCATCAGCACACATATCTAATGCCTGTCCCTTCCCCTTCTAAATACTGATTGGTAAAAAACACACAGGTTAGACCCATCAATCACAGCCATAACCATCAATGAGACCACCTCATTTCTTTGGCTACTTCTACCGATCAGTCATTAATACATACCCTCCTTTATACAATCGCTCCCACTTTACCTCATCATG
This sequence comes from Spea multiplicata, assembly GCA_009364415.1. NCBI lineage: Eukaryota > Metazoa > Chordata > Amphibia > Anura > Pelobatidae > Spea > Spea multiplicata. Next base: position 15,523 of record VKOC01026254.1, read on the forward strand.
GAGCGTCAAAACGGCTTGGAATGGCGGCGGCTACATGTTTTGATGAATGGACAAATCCTAACAAACTTTCTGCAATTTGTTTTCGGCGGTTTAATCGGGGATCTCCTTCATTATCGGAGATTTGTACCAATGCACTAAACAGGCCATTTTCTTTACAAAGAAATTGTTTACACAAATCGGAATGCACAAGTCTATTGTCAAGATTTAGATTATGACATCTTGTTTCTCCTTCCTGTACTTTGTTAAATCCCTTAATTTATTTAAATGTTTGTATCACACCCCCCTCTCTTCGTTCCTCCAAGCTATACATGAGGATCTTTCCTGAAAAATAGAAATATTGCCGAACAGAAACACTACACTTACCAAAGACAAGTTGAGGGACGACTACTATTAAAATGAACAGTTTAACTTATAAAAATAAAATAAATTGACACGAGCATTTCGTAAAGGATAGGTAAGATCATTAAACAATCAAAATTGGAAAAATGATATTTCACACTGTATTTTATTATCCATTGAAAAAATATTTTATCTAAAGATATTTTAATTGCTGTTTTGACTGCAGAATGCTTTCCAAACTGATTCAGTGAGTAAACATATTTATAGCTGACAGTATACTATGGACACTGGTTACCAATCTGGAATAGGTCCCATGATCATCAGCAGAAGACAATCATTTTGACCGGTGTTATTCCGAATAACAACGAGTTCACTTTGTGTTGAAACAGCACCGTAACATGATGGGAATCTTCAACAAAGTGCAACAATTATAGTCTCTGAGAATGAAGCTCAAGTAGTAAGACACAAAATGTTTCTTTCCTAAAAACAGGCGCAGTCTAATCTTACTCAGCCATCCATGGCTGCCCTTGTTTTTTTTACATGCTGCCTGAACATTGTGGGTGTTGTAGATCGGCTTTTTTTTGCCATACTGCATGCCAAAGTTCAAGTCACTGGTTCTGTTCCAAACTGAACAAATATGTGGCTAGTGAAATCATTTTCATTTGTCGGGAGTCCTTTTTAATACGCTTATAAATGCATCTTTTGGCACTTCCACATTCCCAATTCTCCTCATTTTTTTCTTGCCTTCAGCTTGCTTCTTTAGCAACTTCATTTTTCTTGTAATATCACCTCCATACTGCAAAACAAGAATACCAATCTCACATGCTAGAGCTAGCGGGAATGCAACATTACTTTAAAATAGAAAAAGAAAAACGGCAATAAGGGTGTATTCAGGACTGCAACTACATGTCCTCTTACTGGGGTGAATGAAGTTTCACAAATGGTTCATCCCTCTAAATATTAACATTCAAACATGTAAGTATAGTTGTATTTTGAAAGAATACTCTTGGTAGATAGTGGAGATTATGGATACTAACATCGCTTAACATCGCTTAACACATTTTCAGCCTTGCTGAAATTGAAATTATGGAATCCACAGGATAACACTTGATACTTATGTTCTTGATTTGTTAACTAAACTTTCATATGAATCCTACACTCAGTCAGGTCCACTGATCCACCAAGGAATTTATCACACGTGGTTGTTTTTGTTGAGGATTACATACCCTGCATTCACTTCGGTCAGGTTGGTAAGTGCACCATTGACTACATAGACCCTTCCCTTGTTTTATTGATTTCCATATGGACCTGGCCTATTGCCTTCATTTGTTGTACATATTATGTGTTTCCTACTGTTGTCAGAGCTCTGGCAGACTTTGTGATGCCAAGCAAAGGTGAGAAAAAAGTATGTTCAATGGCAGAACCAAAGAGCTTACAACAGTAAAAAGTTATACTTACACATTTTGCCAGGACATTTTTCCTGTAGGCTTTAATCCTGAAAAAAAGAGTAAATATTAGGTAAATACATTATAAGTAGGGCTGAAACAACTAATCGATAAAATCAATAATAATCGTTAATGAAAATCGTTGTCAACGATTTTCATTATTGATTAATCAAATCGATTTTTATCGATTATAAAAAGAGGTTTTTTAAAACTCCTCTCCTTATATAATCCGACCTCAAACAGAGATCGGATTATAACACTGGAATCCAGATCCCCCGCAACGCTGCAGGGGACTTGGATTCCCCTCACTGTCGGCCGGTCTCTCACTTCCGTCTCTCATCCCCTCCCATCTGCCTCCTCCCCCCTCCCATACACCGCTCTGACTCCTCCCTCCTCCCATACATCACTCAGCCTCTCTCCTGGCTCCATTACTGAAGGCACTTTCACTGCAGCTTCATAGAAGCCTCAGTGTAAGGGAAGGGCAGTAACGGAGGCTGTCTGTGCGATGCAGACCCCCACCGGCTGACAGAGAGTCAAGGTCTCTTGCAGAGGATCATCCTCTCTGTCAGCCGGTGGGGGTCTGCATCGCACAGACAGCCTCCGTTACTGCCCTTCACTTACACTGAGGCTTCTATGAAGTTGCAGTGAAAGTGCCTGTCAGTAACGGAGGTTCACAAAGCACCAGGGAGCCGGGATAGAGGCAGAGTGTATGGGAGGGGGAGGAGCCAGAGTGGTGTATGCCTTCTGACTCCTCCCCCTCCCATACGCCACTCTGCCTCTCTCCCTGATGTCTTGTGAACCTCCATTGCTGACAGGAGGCAGTGGAGTGAAGTATGGGAGGAGGCAGAGTGGAGTATGGGAGGGGGAGGAGCAAGATTGGAGTATGTGAGGGGAGGAGCCAGAGTGGAGTATGCGAGG
>VKOC01026256.1:0-35101 GCA_009364415.1 Spea multiplicata
TGTGGTGCACTTAGCTTGCAGGCTTTTCAAAAAATGTATTGAAGATTGTCTGTTAGCAACAGGAGCAACACAAATACATTTATAATGTATATCCCAAACATGTTATAAAAAGCATACATTTTCAGGAAGTACATTTTTCACCTGCTGAAGAATAGCAATGTATACATGTTTAGTTTTATATTTATTTTGTAAATATATAGTTTTAAATATATAACATTAGTTTATGGATATATGGCCTTGATTTTGTCTAGTTTCCTTTAACAAGTGTAATAAAAATAAAAAAACCACACACCGTTATAATAAGGTCCACTTGTCCGTTGAATGGTCTCAGATCATGATCTACAGATATGACTCTAATTCTAACCGCATTTCCAGGTTTATAGACATCTTTGTCAGTTTGTATAAAGCACATATTCAATGTTTGTGTCTGCAGTGAAGATTTTTGAGAAAAAACCAAGGAATCTTGAAATGATCCCGTCACAACCATATCATAGCTAGGTGAGGATGTGTTCATTGGAAGCTGCAAATAAAATGACAAACATGTCATTGTCAAAAACATCAATCAGGCAATTAAGACTTGTTTATACCTTATATGTATTTCATTTTTAACAAAAATAACCGTACTACATGTAATAAAAATATTAAATATAAAATAGAATCAATAATTTCTATTAAATATAAACATATTAAGCAATTGTTTTGAAGTGGAGACCAAAAATCATCTTATTACTTACTGCAGGAAGAGTTATCATTTCAATAGAATCTGGTGGGGGAAAAAAGATAAACTATAGTGAATTTTCTACATATATGTCAACATTTGAGATCATAATACAAGTATTCACAGACGTAATAAAAACTATTAAACTATAGGTAATAGATCCCCCTGTTTTAACACAACAGTAATTACAAAAATGTTTTTTTTGTTCAACATGCAACATACAAAACCAAATATTTAAGAAAATGTACCAAGGTCTTTTACAATCTTTTAAACATTTAAAAAGTAAGATTGAAAAATTTGTGAAATTAGATATTTGCACAAGATTAATACGCTTAATTTAGTGTTACTATTGACATTAATGATACTTACCATTATCAAATACTTTGCTGGCATTTACTAAAACGTTGCCATCATGCACAACTTCCGCAGTCACATTCACTTCTGGGTAATTTGTTCCGAACAAGTGAACAGCAATAGTTGTATTAAGACCAGGGTAAATATAATAAGGTGTTTTGACATAGTGGGATTGTCTGGAAAAAAATTAAAAACATGTTTTGTGTACATTTTGTTGAAATTGTTATTCCGATTATGTTTTGTCAATGCATATATTATATATATATATATATATATATACTGTTAGGTTTCCATACAGAAAATTTTAACACAAGATGAATGTCACAACAAAACACAATAGACTTACGTTTTAGCATTTTGAAAGTCTGCAACAATATATTATACGTATGATTAAGAGAGAGTCATAAGAACCACAATGAAAAGGTAGATCTCAGTGAACCCGCAGCCAGGTGTTATTAAAAGGTAAAAATAATGTTTTTTTTAAAGAAAAATCACAATTCAATTCAACATGTCTGTATGAAAGTTAATATTATTTAACATAACCTAATAAAACAGAGGCTAGGTTGTAAGCCAGATCATATTAGTAGACCACCCCAAGTTGTCTTACAAACACTATTTGTTTATGTTAAACAGATAACATGACTCTAGACAAAATCAATACTATTGTTGAAATTATTTTGAGAATTGTTCTTTCTTTAAAATTTGTAATAAATAAATAAATATATAATACATATAATTATACACTTACTGTGTACCAGAGATGAATAAGATGAAAATCATAAAGACAGTATTTCGCACCAAGAGAGACCTGGGGAGGTGCATCCTGACTCTTATGTATGTTTAGTTTCCTAGTAGTATGTGGTCTTTAGACCTCTAGGAAAGAATTTAGGATTGTTTTGGCCCTTGTCTTTTAAAGCTTGCTTAGTAAGCCCCACCCATTGTAAAATGACACCTTGTAAATAAGTCCAAGCAATGAAATAGAGAGATTTGTAAAATGGGCCTACATTGTTTACAATTTATCATCAGCCTGATACAATATTAGGCATTTTGTTGTTAAGGAGGAATTTGCACGATCTGTATTGTGGAGGCATCTTCCAAATTATTTTATGAAATTGAGAGGTACACGGATACTGTTGTTTTGATCCCAGAGAGAGTAAAGACTGTGGAGGTTTTTCGCTACCTCTCTTGGACTCATAGAGTAAGATGCAGAGTAACAAATGTCTTAAAATCTCTTCGCTATTGTAATTTCATCTGAAAGCTTGTGTGACTTTACATATATCTCTATCAATAAGGTGACTCTCACTAACCTCTAGACAGTATAAACCAAAAATAAAATAACATTATCCTTCAAAATAATAATAATGGCAAAAATGTAAAAAAAAATGGTGACCAGTAAATTGTAAAAGATAATTATTCTGGCTGTTAGCAATATTATAATAACCAAGCCAGATAAACTAATAGAGTTTCTGTGTGAAGAAAACACTGAAATTGAACAGCAGCCTTTTCCTCAACTGGCAGAATACTTTCATGCAAAATGGCGACATTGAAGTATCTGCAGTAACAGAGGCTCTCGTGGAAATTAGGAACCAGCTAAACCACTTTTTTTAAATATTCATGGGAAAAAGGTGAGAATATTCAAGTGTTCCTTCTTCAAATGAAACTGCAAGGTGCAGTTTCGTGGTAAATACTATTATCCTCTATCTGTTTGCAAATCTTAAATTACTAAAGGGTTCAAGTACCTGATATAAATTTATGTTTATAGACTTTATTATTCCTAGTGTGCCGTCATATTTATTTTTAATCAATAAAATCAGTTTGGTAAAGCACCGTATCTAGCAATATAATAAGATACATTATTTCTCCCATATCTGACTATGTATAGTAAATTGTGAGTAAAAAATACTGCAACATTTTCAGAACTTCAGGACTCTTCCCTGTATTAACTGTTATGAATTATACTGGCCCTGTTCAGCCCTAAATGTTTTCAGACCTTGATAACCAATTTTGCAGTCAGTGAGTTGAAATATTCTACTCATACTCGCACACTCCTGGTTTAGTGAATATCCTGTACTTGTTAATGATTTGCAGAACTTTCGATTGAAGTACTTTTCTGGTATGCTTCCATGTTTCACAAGGTTGGACCCAGCATGAGTAACATGCCAGACTTTTTAAAGGATTCTATTGTACCCATAATTTCAATTAGTAGTTTGTATGGGAAAATAGACTTCCCAGAACGTATTTGTATTTCCATTTCCATTTGCATTTCCAAAACAAGGACATACAAGCCACTTAGCACAATAGAGGTTAGTTTCTTCTACAGGATATTTACAGGAAATAGAACTCTACTACAATCCAAAACTCAGCTTTATGTAAAATCGCATGTGTCTTACATGTATTAGGGGGTTTATTCACAAAAAAATGGCGTTCACAGTTAACTGAGGAGAGTTCAGCTTTCTGACTTCACTCTGCATAATAAATAAATATGTTGAAAATGACCTGATTAACTGAACTAAAGTCCTTGTCTGGTCCTTCTAGTCAATGGGCAGAATATATTTATAGTTATCTCAAGAGAGGCTGTATTACTTAATAAAAATTTGATAAATTCCTCTCTCTGAAGAATATATATCTTACCATGAGGATTTTTTTCTCATAAACCTTCAGGTAAATTTGAATCTGTTTATACATTATTATAATGCAGATTTCTGAAGTGCTCAAGACACTAATACTAATTTCTCTCTTCTTTAGTTCGCTGTTGTTGTCTGATCAGTTGTGAAAGTTTCCATCTGGTGAGATGTTTTTAGTAAGACCTAAACACATTTGTATTGCCTTGGAAATGCAGGTTTACCGCTGATTTCCTAAAAGTCACGAACATAAAAGAAAGTTGTCCCACATACGAAAAATACAAACTGTTTTCATAACAAAGGCTGTCACCTCCTATTTAATGTTGGAAGTGTTAAATTATACCAGATACCAGTGATTTGTTTTAAGCCTGCAGTTACATGTCCACAATTCTGGGTTTTTTTCCCCAATGAAACAAGATTTCTCAAAGAGCCAGTATTCAGAAACACATTTCAAATAAACAAAATGTTTTCTAGTAAATGAAACATTTCTGTTGAAATACAACATGGAAATTAGTATTTTATGTAGAAGATATTTAAATGATTAATTTCTTAGATTAAAGATGGAATCTAAAATGTTGCTTTAAAGATGAACAGCATATAGCCTCAACATTCCAGAAAGATAATCATGCTTTTAAGTAACAACTAAAGAAATACGTGATTTATTTCTACAATGAGGTTAAAGGCACTGTTCCACTTAGACTAAACATTAACTATTTATGTATCCTAAGCACAAAAAACAGCTTATTTCATTTATTCCTCAGGGTGGAATCACAATAAAGCAACGCAGAAACCCTTAGGAAACTATTTTTATTTTTCATTGCGATGGTGTATCAGTGACTAGTTTTGGGAAACATGACAATGAAGTGTTCCAGGCAAAACCTCTCAAGGATTTGAAATTGTGAACAATTTGTGACAGTGTGCCCATTTTAAGCTCCAGAAACAACAATCACAATAATCAGAAATATATATTTATTAAGAAATAAAAAATACATTTTTGTCATACTTTCAACATTCACAAAGACTCTTTAAAGCATGATCCCGAACTGTGGCACATTGCAGTTTAAAGTATAATGTATAGCTCCTTTTTGTTCCAAATATATAAAAAGTATATACAGCTCTTTTGAATGTTAAATTTCAATTGTAATGATTTTTAAAAGCTGTGAAACATATTTCTGCATATTAGACTAGTTTCCAAAATAGCTCAATAATAGCCCAAGAAATATAACTAACATTTTGAAAAAAATCATTGCCACATAATAAAATACATGCTAAATATGAACAACCCGAACAGGTGGAATGTTGGAGAACAACCACTGCTTGTTTGGGGCTTCACCACTCGAACATTGGATTGACACAGGGTGCAGTTCAATCCACAAAAGTCACATGTGGAAATTTTTCTCATCGTCTCAGAATTGTAAGTTCTTATTGCAGTGTCTCCTGCAGGAAAAACAAAAAAAAAAAATATGTAGAATTTAAGGTGTATATTAATGAACAGCCTGTTGGTTGGACTAACAGATGAACTGGTAATTAGTTTCACCTCATGATTATTATGTATTCCTGGGGGGCCTTATACAACTAATATTTGCTTGTACATGTTACACTTATAAGGTACTATTAAAAATTGGCATCCATTGTCAAATCCATTGTCAAATCAATGGAACATACAACCATTCTTAGGTTGGGGTTTGGCTCTATTATTGTTTGTTATTTATTGTTGCTCTCATTTCTCTCCAGGTTTCTGTATAGATAACCTAAAACAAGAACAAAAATAAGAAGTGGACAAGCGAATGTAACATGAGCTAGGCCAATGTTTCAAGACGGACCAAAGTCTTGCGTTGTAGAGGATTGTGCAGGCCATGCCAGACTAACCAGCAACATAAGGTATCTAGAGGTATATCTATAGACATTCTCAATGACCAAAATGCTAAAGAAAATGATTTCTTGAGCCACCTCATGCCGATATCTTGTTAAAATACTTCTCCACTCTTGTTGACCCAGGTCAAGTCAGCTAGTAATACAGTAAGATATACTGTATGAAAAATGACAATTACAATTGTCGATTGCCTAGCTTTTAAATAAACAAACTACATTATTGTATAATGGATTATATGATGGTGATTATTTTACAGCTGTATGCAAAAAAACATGATTTACAACACACAGAATAATTCACGCTTAGTACTTACTTGGGTTATAGTAATCGACAATTTTAACCACCGCATCCTTAGAACCAGCCACATTAGCAACACGAACCATTGGCACAGACACACATAGACTTGTTTTTGTCACCTTAAAAAAATGTATAATTTTTAGTATTATACCACGTGTTTTCATTTAAAACTATAAGGTTGTTGACATCATAATTATTAACATTCATACTTGTATATATTATAAGCATTGTCGTCATAAAAACTACAAACAGATAAGGGAACAGAGATATTAATGATGAATTACTTAGAAAACACAAGTTGGTAATGACAATAATGTCACTGGATCTACAGCAAAAACAATTCTAACAATTTTTAGTAACAAAGTACTAATATGTTGCATTTAGAAAATAATTAAACTCACTGAATCATAGTAAAGGTAAACTTTGTCATTGCTTTTTTCCACCATCTTAAGGGGCCCCCTTATGGGAATTCCATCTGGATCCAACGTGAATCCACTAAGGTATCCAACATCTAAAAGTGCCATTCCACTTTCATTCCCAGAGCCTTGATAGCTTCAATAAGAAAATATTACATACATTATAAAATATGACATTAATGCAATGATGTGTAGCCATATCATTTATGAAAGTAGCATACATTTCCACATAGGTGACACTTCAATTCTGTATTTTCACTTGTATCACATGAGTTAACCACCAGTGAATATGCTAGTCCAGTCACAATACATTGCATCTACAATATTGCATGGTAATTGGTTTTCAAATTAACAGGAATACTGATATCCACCCGATGACTGGAATTGTTGAGCATACACTCAATGTGCAAGATAAATCGTCGTATACTATGTATTGGGTGCTACAGACCTCATGTAAAAAAAAAACATTAATCTAAAATAACACATGGAACTTTTTCACTGGGTTTGAATCTTTTTAAATAGCACAAATGTTAGCTTTGGTTTAGAGTAAAAGAAAAAGAAAAATAACTTTACTGGAGAGCTGGTGTACTTGTGTACAAGTAGATTTAGATTAGAGGAAAGACCTCTATAGTTTCACTCTTGTGACACTCAAAACATCTGGAGCCACCTCTTGAGTTATACAGTCTTATGTCTGTAAAGGTCAATAGCGCAAGAAGGAGGTAGAACAATCTGGGTCATTTAATATACTGTATTTGTATTTTGTAATAGTCAATAGTGAACCAAATGGCAAATATTATGAAACCCTAGGAATAACTAGAAAAATAATAAGACAGGAAATTGCATTTTCCACAAACAAGCACTTTTACCTTGTGCAGACATCCACAGAATATCGCTGAATATTATTTTTGTCTTCATTTACTGTGACATCTAATGTGAACGCTTCTGAGCTGAGTCCACGACTCTTACGTTTGGATGACATTCTCTGGTTATAAACTACATTTAACTATAACATAAAATAAGTATGTGTCAGCATAATATTGTACGTCAAGTATCTTTTAATGCACTGCTCAAGTGGCAAACTGTTATTTAAAGCTAAAAACATATGTAAACTTATGCTATGGTATTATATGCATAATACACAAAACATCTTCATACCTGGAAAATAGCTAGTCCTCTGCCAACTGCAGTAACACTGATTGACATTGGCTGGGAAACAGTGATCTAATATTAAAAAAAGTATCATTAGGATTTGGTTTATTGACTTAGTTAATGTGCCCATATAAATGCCATATAGTATGGTGCAATGTGTGTTGTATTTACCTGTTGACTCTGCAAAACTAGGAGATTTGCACTGTCGATCGGAAATATTTTGGGTACAAATGAACCTGGACCAGTAACTGTCACAGTTAAAGACGTTTCACCAGTTGAAGCCACTGACATAAACTGGGCTAAAGCTTGAAGAGCCATAACTGTATCCTGGGGAAAGATAACATATGTCACATGACCCATGAGTATGAAGCCTTTCTAGGTAAAAAGTAAGATTCTATTAACTCACTAAGTGATAAAACAAATGATTTTGTGTGTTTGCACACATTTGCAACAAACAATGGGCTTCTTGGGCTGCTTTGATTTGAAGATTTATTGCAACTACCAAATTATTTCGCCTTTGGTGTGACTGTTTAACTTGTAATTCCTCATAAAACCACCAGATGCTTAGAATTTAAGGTAGCATCTACATCCTGAAGGAATAAGGATGATAACTAAGCTCATGTGCCAAATGCTTTTTGGGCTACTGTATTACTGGTCCTTTTTGCTTGTTGTGCCACCTAGTTAAAAGCCACCAACCCACCATTGTCCAAATGAATACTGTATTTGCTTGATTATAAGACGACCCCCCCAAATTTGAATATTAATTTATGAAAAAAAGAAAAAGCCTGAATATAACCCTATAGGAAAAAAGTTTTACCAGTAAATGTTAATTCATGTAAACTATGTGAACAATTTTTTTAATAAAAGCTATGATTGAGAAAAATATATTTTTTTATTTCCTTTTTTTTCAACCTGCCTGTCACACACTGGGTAAGCAGGTTAGCGAGGTGCCTCGGTGCAGGGATAGTGTTGTCTGTTTGTACGCCGCGATTCATGGTGCAAGGTAGACGGGCACACAGCAGACAGAAGTGCAGGACTGGAACTGGCAAGGCTGATGCTGAAATAGAAGCCCACTGTCAGGGCACAAGACTGGAAGCTCACTGGCAGAGCACAGGACTGGACACGCTGCTGGAAGTCCTCAGGCTGGGCACACGACAAGAAGCCCACTCGCAGGGCACACGACAGGAAGGGCACACGACAGGAAGCCCACTCGCAGGGCACACGAATTCGCAGGAGCAATACAGGATCAGGTATAAAAGGAAGCCAGGAAATATACAGGAACAGGGCCAGGGCAAACCGGTCCTATTACTACAATGCCAAGGCCCTGTTTGCAGGAAGCTACAGCCCTTTATACTGCAGGCCAGCAGGTAACGAGGACAGGTGACAACAATAGGAGGAGAGCAGAAACATAGGCAGAGCGGCCACTAGAGGCTGAACTAGGAACAGTCCAAAAACCTGAATACACAATACAGGAGCCAGGAAACCAGGGCAGAATGTCACACTGCCCCCCAGTTATGCACATCTGCCCCCAGGCTTGCCACTCTGCCCCAGAAATGCCTTATACCCCCTATATGCCACTGCCCTGCCCCATGATATGCCTTTTAACCCTTCTAAATGCTACTGTGCCCCATGATATGCCTTTTGACCCCCCTATGTGCCACTCTGCCTCCAGAATTGCCTTATTCCCCTATATGCCACTCTTGGCATTTAGGGGGTTAAAAGCATATTATGGGGCAGAGTGGCATATAGGGAGGTATAAGGCATTTCACGAGGCAGAGTGGCGTATAGAGGGTTAAAAGGCATTTCAGGGGGCACAGTGGCATTAAGGGGGTTAAAAGGCATTTCATAGAGCACTTTGCCTCCAGAAATGCCTTATGCCCCCATTTAACACTCCCTCCTCCAAGCTTCTGAGTCTCCGGGGCTTAGTCCGGGCAGCGTGTAGAGCTCTACGCGATTCGCCTACACAACTTCCGCTGCAGCGGGGGTTGTCTGCATCCATCGTGTAGACCTTCCCCAGCTGTCAGAGTTCCCCGGCTGCCCAGGTGCGGGGAACTGTGATCTCTGACAGCCGGGGAAGGTCTGCGCGATGGACGCACCGGTAAGTTGGGGGGGGCATAATACAGGAGGATCCAGGTCCCCTGCATCGCTGCGGGAGATCTGGATCTTAGTCTCATAGACAGACCTATTTGAGGTCTGATTATAAGACGACCTCGATTATATTTTTCAGAGCATTTGTTCTGGAAAAAACCTTGTCTTATAATCAAGCAAATACGGTAATAAGCGTAGCTGGCTTAGCCATCACAGCTGGCTGCATCCTTAATGCTATGTTAGTGTCTGTTAAGTAAGCATCATGGGCCATATATTGGGGCATATGTATATGTATATCACGTTGCTGACACAAATCTATGAGTGACCTTCTGTTTAGTCTTACAACAAAGTCTACATTATTCAGAAAATCTCTAGTTATTAGAGCAGAGGTTATTTTTTGTTGATAAAGTTTACAGGATATTCCCACACTTTGGAAATCTGCTACTACAAATTCCATTACATTTTTAGCACACTATACCTGGGTAGAAGAATATCCCCCAAGGTGATTTCTCTGCTGACTCAGCCACCTCATGATAGGGATGCCCTCAGAAATACGATTCTGCCTGTAGTGGGAAAGTAGCGCATATGCCGCTGTCTCGATATCCGATGACGGAGGCTGCCAGTAACTTGTTGGTGCAGAGGGAGAAGACCAGTACTTTAGCCCTCCTGAAAACAGAAAATGCAGCAGGACTATTCTTCAGTGGCATTAATTGTGTTTCCATCTCTCACTAGTCAGATATAGTGAACAGATCAGGAGCAGAAAAGTGTTCCAAATTTCTGTTTTTGTAAGAAGAGAAATAGTCCCTCTTTGGAGCACGGGACTAAAGGCCACAATAATGTGCATAGAAATGTATTGTTTATTGACTTATAAAGTGCCATCATAGTTCACAGAGCTGCAGGTTGCAGAATGGGTAAACATGACATAATGAGTCCTCATAACAACTTGGACTTACTTAAACAAAAGGTGAGGAGGGCCTTGAAGAAGTAGGTCTTAAATGATTTTTTGAAGTAGAGAAGACAAGAGGGCAAAGCATTCCAAAGTTTAGAGACAGTCCTTGTGCAACAGAGATTTAAATCAGAGCAGAAGAAAGACAAAGATCAATAGATGAGCGGAGGGACTGGGTATGCATTTGTAGATAAGCAAGAAGATGTGGAACTGCTATGAAGAACTTTAAGGTGAACTTTGAAGTGAAAAGCAGGATCTAGAATTGAATCCTGAAGCATAAAAGTCTTCCATAATCCTTTTTTGTTCCTTCCTTGTTGCCTCCATGGTGATCTCCCTTGGTAAACTCTTTTTTAGTTATACTTAGGAAATTGGCACTACGACAGAGAGTAGCTTGTGCCTAGCATCAGTATAAAGCTATTGTGTGTCAAAGAATAAAAAGGAGTGATTTTGGATATTTTAAAGTACCTAATTAATTAACTAATTAAGAACTACATTCAACAATGAGGTATATAGACTGGAGTGAATGCAAAAGATTGGGCAGCCCTGCTCTAGTCCTATCCCCTAAATCCAAAGGTATTGTTATGTGCTTAATCAATCAAACTATTCAAGAACTTACCAATGGTGTTTGCTCTCGAATTAAGCTGAGTAAGAGCTGTGTTTGCTTTAGTGCTATTTGCCAAAGACAGAGCGTACGCTACTACCGACAGGGTGTAGTTACTGGAGATTCCTTTATCAAACTCATTCTCAAGGTATTGCACTGCTTTAAGCACTCTAGATGAATGTTGATTCTGAAATAAAATTTGCCACATTAAAAAGAAGCAATATTTTATTGTCTGGTAGTAAAAGCATTATAATTGTCCAGAGTGTCTGGTAGTAAAAGCAGATTTACTTATCATACTTACCCTATATCCCTCATCTTCAATGAGTGAGGTAAGTATGTAGGCAGTAAGAGTGATGGGACCATTTAATCCACCCTGGAGCTCAGAATGAATAACACGCCCAGGTTCTGAGAATACACCAGTGTTCATATCCTGGTACTGAACCAACCATTCTACGGTTTGGGTTAAAATGTCTGGGCTTATATAAATAAACGGCCGAGCTTGAAGAAAACATCGAAGCACAAAAGCTGAAAGCCTAAAAATAAATGTGTTGAAATACAAAATAAATAAGTAAAACAAATACATAATAACTATATTAAGACATCATACATTGAGTTAGGGTCATATTATAAAGGAGGGTAGTTTTTCCCAATTTACATCAATCAGTAGTTATTTAAATATGCTTGATGCAGCTTGAAATTGTTTATTTGGGAAGATACCCCATGTTGATCAGGAATGGTGTAGTACATTTGTGTTCTGTGTGACTAAGGACATGTATATAATTAAAGAGCTCTATAAGTACTTTTAGCTTCAAAGTTCACAATAAAATGGCTATAACACAGCATCACGGAACCATGCTAGATAATTTTTATATGTGCATCAGATGGGAAGCATTTTAGGAATTATGCTTGCAGTGAGATAACAGTGTATGCAATCTATGCGGGGACTGCTATTCAATTACTTTTGACAGCATTATCGATAGCATAGAAGCCCTCCCACTGCAGGGCCACACCGAGGCGGGTGCATGGGGTGCACATCGTTCAAATGACAGAATATCGAGAAGTGATTGGGCGCAGAGCGGACACTGAAAACTTTATTTTATTACTTTTTCACGACCACTTGGCACCTCTCTCCTCCACTTTATGCCGCCACCTGCCTTAACCTAGCCCCGACTGTGGTGGTGTGAGCACTCTGACTCACTGCTTTGTCATGGTGATGGTGCTTGATGCAGGGTGCTGGAATATGACATCATATCTTGGGACTCCACATTGAAGCCCCAATCACCTTGATGGAGCAGTGAGACAGAGGCCCCGCATTCGCACCACAGAACTTCAGCAAGTGATTAAGAAAAGGGGATAGATAGTGAGAAATGGGAGAGATGAGGTGCAGAAAGAAAGTGGACGCAATCTGGGTTCCAGGGCTGGCCTTTGGGGTGTGCGACCTGTGATCTATTCCCTCTATCTTGGCCAATGAATGCTAATATACATTTTCAAATGTTTTAACTTAATCACATTTTTCTGTCTGTCTTTTAAATCTAACTTTGTTTACACCATAAAAATGTAATTTGTTTATTTGTGATGAATCAATGTTCATATAATTAACTGTGCATTCTTATTCATTCAGAATGCATTCTTATGCATGTTTTACCTACAACTACTTGGTTTAAAATCCAGAAAAATGGTTTGGAAGTAAAGATGGCACTGACAGGTTGTTTGGGCACAAGATAGCACTGACAAGCTGGAATAAAGATGACACTGGTAATTTTGGAAGACAATGTGGCACTGGTACGTTTTTGTGTACAAATATAGCACTGACAAGTTGTTTGGGGGCAAAGCTGGCACTGAAAAGTTATTTGGGCGTAAAACTGGCACTGACCAGCTGTTTGGGGGCAAAGCTGGCACTGTGGGAAGCGAGTGACATGTTACATGGTAAAGTCGAGGGGCCCAAAGAATTAAATAAATAAATAAAACCAAATGTCTATCAAAGTAAATAATTTTGTGTTTTTTTAATAAAATGTCTGGTAAGATGTGAATGGGTTTGGAGTAAGTTTAATTTAGTTGTTACTTAATTTAGGAAGTGAGTGATCTTAAAATCATTTCCTTTTCATGCCATAGCTACATTTAGTTACCATGTACTCCCAGAAGCATCATTGTTCCCAAAAGCACTAAATGAGCCATCGTTTCTCCTATAAGTCAATTCCTTTTGATAACCTAAATAAAAAAAATAAAATGCTGAATGTTACTCATTATTCCGTTTCGATTATAAGAACAAAAGCAATGATTAGTGTGAACCTTAAGTCATAGAGATGTAACATTTTGTAGCTCTACTTAAACAGGTAAATATAGCAACAGAGACTTTTCAGTTTGGTGACTTTCAAGTCAAAGGTATATTCACTAAACAGTGCAGGTGAGGTGCTAACTCCTTGGCTTTCACGGTTTCACTGTTTCACAGCATAAAAAGACAGGTGAAATTAAAATGCTTTGACTTACCTCACAAACAAACCCACCATTTAGTAAATAAATCCATTACATTTGACCCAGTGGTGTATTGTACATTATGATATGTATTATGACAATAATGTATGCTGGAATAAATGTTCTGTGCTAATGTTAACATATATATAGTGGGCCTTGGGATCTTGGTAGATTGTTTCATAAGGAATTAAAGAGCAGTTCTGAGTTTTATTGACATCAATGACACATACATATTACTGCTATCTTGTGAATCAATGCATCTTTACAAATAGAACTATCTATCTATCTATATATGGGTTACTTTATAAATAATCGGAAATATTGTTTAAAAATGTTATATAGGAACGTCACTACAACCAGTCTTTCGGTAAGCCACCAAACAAAGACCCCACTTACCTAGTTCCATGAAGCTTATGGCTTGTGTTCTAATACTTTGCGTTATCTGTTTGGGTGCCATTAAATATTGAAGAACATAGATGTTTGGTGCAAAGTTAATCATATTCTGCTCCCCACAGCCATATGGCATCTGGATCAGAGACTCAAGACCTTCTATTGATGGTCCGAGAAGATCTCCTGTTAAAGAAATTAAAACAGCAAGTTGAACAGATCATTGAAAAGGACGGGTTAGCTGACTTTTAAATGTAATATTTACATCATGAATGGCGTTTTGGTGTAATGCACATGATTAAGTGAATGGTTACATAAATTATAGTACAATTTAAAAGATAAAGGTATAAAATAATTAGCAATATGGAAAGGATCACAACCAAATCATTAAAAAAACAATATTAGTGCTAAAATGTATTGGCAAAATACAATACGACCATACCCATTTCTAACTACCCATCATTATTATTTCTAATATCAGATTTTCTGTTGAAAAAAACAATAAAAATAAATAAATGAATCCTACCACTACTACTACTAATAATAATAATAATAAAAATAAAATAATATGTATACAAAAGCACACAATATTACAAAAGTATAATTCTTACCAACAACAGTGACAAATGCTTCCTCACTTCCCTGTACCAGATCAGTAGGAAAAGTGAATGATAAATTCTTTGATACAGTCTGAGGTGAACTTCCTGTGCCATCCAACTGGAATAAAACTGCCTCAGAATGAAACTGCTTAATTCCTTCAGCCTTTAAAAATCAAAAAAGGAAAATAATAATGATAAATAATACCTCAAAAATATAGTTTCATAACACAAAGATGAATCATAATTGTAAACTGCATTTTAGGTTGGTTTTTACCAAGTTTGTATTTAATTAGTCTGAAGACTGTTGATTTCTCCTTTCTTCAATCGCATGTAACCTACCTTTACAAATAGTGTTTTGGTTTCAATATCTGCAGCTTTAGAGGAAGTCGCTCTTACTGTAATCGAGATCTGACCAAGTTGCCTTGGTTTTATTGGAAATAGGACTGTATTCATGCCTTGAGAGGGAACAGTCACATTCATCCGGCCAACTAGAGTATTGACATCATCATTTGTCACAATAAATTCAAATGTGTTACTAGCATCCAGTTCAACAGTGACCTGCAAAAATCAATAAATTCTAAGTCATTAACAGTATTTCCATCATACAACATACTGTAAATATATGGTAAATAGCCTCTCACTAAAATGTGTGTTGCCAAAGTTGCATATGTTTTAACCCATTTGGGACCCCAAAGACCAGACTTTTATGGTTTTTATCATTAAACATAAAATGTATGGTAAGTATACCCACACACATATCTTTTTTTTAGTATACATAGGGTTTTCTATCGAGAACACTTGTTTGCATATAGTCTGTCATTAAGTATGAATAATACATTAACCAATAACAGCAACTTTAGGGTTAAGTGTGAATGTTGAAAAACTCTTAACTGCTGTTTGGCAACATCACCGATTCTACAGTACAGGATAGCAAATCATTTTTACTTTATATTTTGATGTTAGGGCTACATCAAAAGTTTAATACTTTTTTCTCCTTGCATTTTAAATGACAGACAAAATTATGGGCAGACCCTATCTGCCTTCTACTTATCCAGAGCTGACACCGATAGAAACAAAAGATCAATCATACAATTCCAGTGAAGCTGATTCCTATTGATAGTAGAGTCCAAGCTTAGCTTAGAACAGCCTGAGCTCTGGATGAGTGGAAATTTGGTGGCTGTGGAGCTTCTAATTATCATTATTAAAATGTCCCCACAAATTTAGTAGAGCATTGGCCAGTGTATGCAAGAAGAGATGGGGGATAAACACTTTATCGCATGGATTACATTACTGAAATTCCCCTCCCCACACCGTAAAACAAAACACTGTAAGCACTCACAGAATATTATAAATCATTAGTACAATGTCACACACCTGTAGATTTTCTGCTAAGTAGTTGAACACAATAACTTCCACAATTAACTGTTCACCTCTGGTTACTGAATAGGGCATGTTCAATAAGATAAAGAAAGGCTGAAATACTTCTAGCTGGAAAAAGACACACAAAAGCACATCAAAGCAATGCAATCAATAGAGTTAAATGGTCGTGAGATTAACTGGCACAGGTCAGAGCAATCATATCATCTAAAATGAAAAGATATTTTAACCCACAGCCTTGAGATGCAACAAGTGAATGAATATATGAATTAGCTGTGTATGGCATGCCAAACTGTAGTTTCTATGTATTTTATTAAAGGTTAACTATATGTTTTTGATACAGAATGTACTTATTACATATGCATGTTTATACATGTGATACGGTATGGTGTCTGTCCCCCAAGTGCTCGAAAGCTTTCAAGAGCAGGACCCTGGTTTTCATATTATCATTTGTAGTGTTTGTAAAGCTTACAACCACCCTATAAGACATGCACCAAGAAAGTATAGCCGTGTGTTCCTTTTGTGGTGGTTCGTTGTGTTTATTAAAAACTTTGTTCTCCAGTGCTTGTGTCCCTGCTATGTAGCAACAACTACTTATATTAAAAGGTGACCCAAGATGACGTTCTTGTCAAAATACACAACAAAACCAAACTATTGAAATGATATTTAATGGTATTAATGATATTTCCACAAAGTTATTTATAATATCACTAATGGACAGTATTTTATATAAAAAGAGCATAATGGGTAACATATAACTTACCTCAGTGGGTTCTGTCAGTCCTAAACCTAGTCCCTCAGAAATAACAAAAGCGCTGGCCACCCAAGTGCTATTTGTTTTTGGCGCAGTTAACTGCAGACTGCTTGAAGCAGTGGAACTGCAAAACAATATGAACATGTGTAATCAGATGCAGTGAAATCTGTGTAGGTCTCTGAATTCGTTATTCAGGGGTCGGTCTTGTTTTGTAAGGGTTGTGCAAGTACAAGTTTTCTGGTCCAGACCCAGACTGACCATAGGTAAATCAAGATGGCGTCTCCCACTTACCTTCATTGTCAATTGTGCGACAGACCATATTTCCTTACTTGGAGGCCTTTGGCTGCAAACAAGCAGCTGCAAGTACAGCCGTGTCCTGATCTGTCTATCTGGGAACCATGATAACTGTTCATGTGAAACTCTTGGTCACACAGGATTTTAACTTTGTATTCACACAGATATTTATGGTGGGGGGGTTATGGAGCTGGCAGAGTCATAGAAGGAAACAAGCACTGTTGGGCCCAAGGCTGTTTAAGAAGATGGTCTTCAGCTTACTGGAATTAATCTTAAATGGGCTAAAAATGCATTCAGTACCCTGCATATTCTGTACTGTGATTTATAACGTGCTGTCACTTTCTTTCATAGCAAAGAATCAAACAGCCCTTCATAATCTTTCCATTAGGAAACACAAACTGCGCAAGTATCCATAAAACAGTCTTCACAATCCACATCATTTGTTACTACATTTAATTTACATGTAAAATTTTTAAATAGTATGTTTCCAGCAACCTTAACATACCTAATGTTGGTTTCTAGCCAAATCCATGTCTCAGGATACAATGTCTTGACAGGGTGAAGTGGCTGAATGAATTCTTTTTCACCTCTAACCAATGGTATCAGTTCTGAAAAGACAAATTATAATTAGACAAAAACGTTTATCTCGTTCTATATGAGTAAAGCAAACTGGCATCTTATTTTAGAATGTTTTACAATACCTTAGAAGTATGGTTTTTAGAGCCACAGACAGGAAAAAATATAAGGGTAACATGTGCACCTAATATACCTCTTCTTTAGATAGATTAGATCAGGCATGTCCAAACTTTTTTCGAAGAGTGCCAGATTTGATGCAGTGAACACGTGCGAGGGCCGACCATTTTGCCTGACATTCTTTGAACCATTAAAATTAAATGCAAATTAGCTATTTTATGCAAAGATTATTGAAAACGGATTACTTTTCATTTTGTGACTTGGATGACAAATCTAAACAGGTGTTAAATCACTCTGCCTTCAATATCAAAAAAACAGATCTATATTTGGGCAACTTATCTGTGGGGCCTTATCAGTCCGGAACGCGGGCCGCAATTGGCCCTCGGGCCTGACTTTGGACATGCCTGGATTAGATAGATTAGATAGATGATTAGATAGATTAGATAGATGATTAGATAGATTAGATAGATGATTAGATAGATAGATAGAAGATTAGATAGATGATTAGATAGATAGATAGATAGATGATTAGATAGATAGATAGATGATTAGATAGATAGATAGATGATTAGATAGATGATTAGATAGATGATTAGATAGATAGATAGATAGACAATGGATAGATAGATAGATAGATAGATAGATATAGATAGATAGATAGATAGATAGATAGATAGATAGATAGATAGATAGATAGATAGATAGAGTTTGCTCCCAGACAGATAGGATTGCCACTGTCAGCCAATGATCACCACTCTCATCATGCACAGTCTTCTAGGCTAATGTGACTTGCAGATAACAGATGTCCAGGGGCCAGCCTGTTGCTGACCAAGGAATTCTTATACAGTCTGTCTCCCAGGTGCTGCAGTCCAACACAGCTCATCACACACAAAGGGAAGGTATTGATCTGCAGGGTCAGACACACAGGCTACACAAAACACACTTTATTACGCCGTTATGAGTCCATTCTATTTTTAAACGAATACATAAAATAACCATAGTGATCAACCTGCATTCCAAGCCAGATATTACACAGTGCTTGATGCTTTGCTGTAGACACTTACAGTAATTGGGGGGTATTTTTAAGGGCAATATGGTTTATTTTTGTAATTGCTGCTTGTGTATGTGGAATCATTCAGTTAAGTGGCGGATCCCAATGTGTTTATTGATTATCTATACTGTGGCAATAAGGCATCGATGACTGATGGCTGGGTATTAGTACATTGGTTACATTGTAACTGCTTGGAATCTGACAATGACATCACAAAGTGACAAAACATGCAACATATCCAGATCTCTTAACTTATTCTGTCCTGTACTTGTTCTTCCTGTCTGATGGTTTGAGTTGCCTTTTCACGTATTGGCAGAAGACATAATGTTCATATATTTAAGGGTTCTATTCATTGACTGTTACTTTCATCCAAAAGTGCATTTATGGAGCACTCCTTAACCCAACCGTAAGGGGGCTCACCTACTTAGAGAAAGAAACAAAGAGTCATCCCCAAACAAAGAGTCATCCCTCTACAATAAGGGCTTTGAGTAATTAAAAGTTCATTTGGTGAGGTGAAGGCTTCAGAGTTCTGGCCCAACTCAGACCATTTGGACAGAGAGCCTCATTGGGCTTTGATGATTTAGAACCCCATATCGCGGAGCTCAGAGAAACTGGCAAGAAGCTCTCATCGAATGGGTTTCCACCATTGCTGGGTTCATAAATTCATTCAACGAGGACTCAACTCTTGGGAAATCAACGTTGCCTGTTCAATGGTGACAACGATGAGCGCGACCCGTTGTACTGGAGAGAGATCTCCAACGACCCCGGCACTCAATGAGGAAATGTATGCCGGCAGAGAGATTTCAATGCGGAACGATGCTTAATATCTGGACACCTTCCACCTGCTAATGTCAGAGTCTGCTAGCGCATGCGCTGGTATTGCCTCCAGCCCCATCGGTACCAAAGCCTTTCCCCAGCAAGGTGGGCTGCCATCATCAGCGAAGGGGCAGTACTTAGACACCCAGCCTTTTATAAAAATGTTGATTGCGGGACTTTAATGTAAAATTCATAAGACGGTATGTATTATTCATTAACCTCTTGTACGGGAGGAGATGCCTCGCCGCCATGGACCTAGCTTTATAAAATATTCCTTCTGGTTAAAATCACTTTTGTCTTTTTGGTCTTTTTTTTTATTATATAAAAGAATTAGGGGGGGGACAAAGCGTCAAAAATTGATATAAACCAGAAACAAACAACGAACAGTGTGCAATTCTCCAAATCACATTTTTCCCAGTATATAACCCAAAAACCAAAAGTATCAATGTGCGGATAAATACATTTTTTTAAGCATTACGCACACATTGTTACTTTCTTTATTATGTTCCGTGGCCTCGAATGTGATCTGTATATTCCTTATGTCTCTGTCGTGAAGCTGTAACGTCGCTCGCAGATATTTCTGCACTGAGTGCCTTTTAAATATACATGATACGATTACCGTAGGCATGAATTGTTTCTTGATTTCCTAGAACAGTATTTTTCACTTATACCTGTGTTTCACTACCGCCGAGGGCCGTGGCGGAGGTTTAACCCTATGTGTCTCTGACCCACATTGATGGACCTCAAATAAAATGCAGTTCTCTTAGAAGAAAAATGCCAAGTCGCAGTTTGAGCCATTTTGAGTCGTATTACCAATGGGGTGGCTCTGTCGGAATCTCAACGCCGTGTATCCAAACTTCATGAAAATGACATGGAAATCAAGCTCCAAAAACATTTATATTTATATATTTAAGGATACATTATTTGCTATTATTCTTATTAATTTATATAACCCACGACAACCCAGTACAATGTTATGGCTTATTTATAAACACCCTTCAATATATAATGGTTTATAAGTCAAGAATGACATTTTGACTTAAAAATCTTTATAATGTGGTACTTCATTGCTCACAACATACAACCATAATAAAACTAGAGGGCCAGAGGCTTAGATCTAACGTATGGTAGAGAAACGGAACAGCCTTCCAGCCGATGTGGCAAAGGGTAATCCAGTGAGGGTACTTAAACACGCATGGGATAGGCATATGGTTCCTGAATCTTTACAGCAGGAACAACGAGCGACTAGACGGGGGGCGAATGGGATTATTTAAAATAATAAAACAAGACACATTTGTGGTTTAATATAAGAACGGAACAGAATTATGAAAAGAACATTGATTGTGACAACAGATAAAGCCCATTCAGCCACTCTAGCTTGGCCCATTGTTCTAGATACTGCAAGATCCCAGAACGTACTTAGACCTTGGTCTTGTCTTATGTTTCGGATAGCCTTAGGCCAAGGTACGAATTCTCAGTGCGGAGTAAGGACGCGATGGGTCAAGCGATGATATACACGTCTCGTTCTAATATCCATTCCAAGACATTGAACGTGAAACGTAACTCCAGAGCCTTGATCGTTGTATCTTCAGATGGATCGTCTTCTGTGCTTTTAAACCGATGACATCTTTTGCCTCTTTGAAAACAACCCTGACATATTTGTCTGAATTCCAATGCACTCAATGCCGTTAAATGGTTTAATGCGTGCCCCCGGTATCACGCGCAAAATGCTTTTAACGCAAAAAAACGGAATATTTCCGGAAATAAGAAAGTCTTCGCTGCTTTTAAAATTCCAAAACGGAACCTTCGTTCTTTGTGCGCGGAACCATGTCATTAAAAGCGCTTTTTCGTAAAGAATAATAAATACGTTTTAATAGTGTGCGCTAATGGAAGTGTCAACACGCAGGTAATGGGTGCGGAGGAAAATACCGCTGGATTTGTAGGTAACGTATCAGATTTGAGGTCAATCTAGTAAGATAATTAAACGCTGTGATTTGGCAGCCGGCACAATTGAGTTACAATACAATACAAAGACAAAAAAAAAACACAAGGCGTTGCATGGAAAGTTAAGTAAAATTGTAATTTGTTTGGATTAGTTCGCTGAGCGCCAAGAAATACGATACGCGGAGATCGGTGTTGAATTTACAATCTTTACCTCCACTGTAGACATTGTTCAAAGAATGTGTGCTAGCGAATCACTCAAGACGGTGTGAAACACCCGCGCGAGCCTTTTAAATGCCCAGGGACGGAGGACGAGAGAGTTTTTAATTCAAACTCTGTGTTCTCAACGCCGTTTACAATACATGCTTGTGTCACGAGACGCGTGTAGTCCGCTACGTGATGGAAAAAAACGTGGAGCGTTTCTTTACCCGGCGACAGCAACCAAACATTCGTCGATCTGCAAATATTGGGGAAAAAATTTCAAAAAATATATAAAAAAATACTATCAAGTATATTAATTTCTGACTCTTTTTACAAATAAAAATTGCAAAGGTATAGGGGTAGAAATCCACAAATGGATAACATTAATAAATAAAATAAAATATTTAAATATACAAAAAAAAATTAAAAGTAATAGTCTTTTAAAAAAACATGTTTCCATTTTTTATTCATTTTTTTTTAAATGAAAAAATGAATTCAATAATAAAATAAAGACACATATATATATAAAATTATATATTCCTATCTTGGAATAAAAATATGACACCAATGGCTTGGGCAGTAATTGGGATTCTTTGTATGAGGATAATGTTTTTTTTATAGCGCCATCATAGTCCGCATCGCTGTACAATGGGTAAACAGGACATGACAAGTATTATATAAAATAGCAATTAGATAAAGAATAGAGGTCCAACCTTTGGGCTACAAATGGGGTCTTCATCCACCGGGCTGTTTCTCGTATAACTTTATATTAGTTTAATGGAAACGCTGTCTGGAAGTGTGCCAGGGCTTCTCGAATAAGTCACTGGGTTTTGTTGGGGAGAGTATTCAGGCGGTGCTCCCAGTCCGGGCCCCATTGCCGGCGTATTTAAAGGATTTTACAGTGTCCCGTCTCTCTCTTTTGTTAGCGTCGGTTATATAAGACCTTGGGAGTTCCGGCAATCCCAAGTATTTCTTACTAATCCCTCTCCCCGGCCTTCCTACCTCACTCAGCCAAAGGCAGTTTACCTCCCGGGCTGCTGAAAGGACGCTGTTTCCATTGTAACACTTTTTTTTTTTTGCTATTTTCATATCGTCTGAACAGTTTTTTTTAGGTATCGGTTTAGAGTCACTGATGTTTTAAATAAAACATTTCTATGGTTGACGCAGCCATTGCTCTTACATTTACCTGCTTGATTCTTCCTGATTGGCTGGATTTTAAATATTTGCACCTTATTTTATCACTGTTGGTGTCCAAACTACCATCGCACAGAGAGTTCTACTGCAGTTGTGTGGAATTGTGTCATATAATGTATTTAAAGGGACACTCCAGCCGTCACATGGATTATAATGCATATAATAGGTGGTCCCTTTAAATTTTTGTGGTTTCCCAATAGCAAACGCAAAGTGCCCCCCATAGATTTTAATCCAAGTGATCTCCTACCACTAACTGGCAGCTAACATACATCACAAGCTAGAGCCTGTCACCCTTTATACTTACTGAAACGGAGAATTGGCCAGATCTGGCCCCATTCGGCCCCATTAATCAGTTGTTTGCCTATCCCATGCATGTTCCAATCCCCTTACTGTACCGCGTCTGCTGGAAGGCTGCTTGGTTTACCTACCATCCTTTCAGTAAAGGAAAAACTTCCTTACATCATATCGAAGCCTCCGACACTTGGGATTCGATAACATAAACGTTAGAGACAGCAGACACGATTCCTCCTCCGCTGGGCGCCCAAAGAGTTGTCGACCACGTCCTGCCAACAGTAGGCTAAAAGAAGAAAGCAGAAAAAAAACAGCAAATTGCCCGTCGTGTGCTGCAAGCGTCACCGGTATAAATAACAAATATTTATTTTTGAGGATTATTATAATTTGACCATTCAATGTTCATTTTGACAGATCCTCCAGTAGATGGAGTAATTTACATTGCTGAACACCCAAAATTAAGAAAGTCTTCCATACAGATAGCTTTTTTTTATCCCTTCGTATACTGAGTGTCACTTGAGGGCGACTCACTAAGTTATTATTATTTAATTTTATTAAAGGGACACTCCAAGTCATCATACGCACGTATTTGCTCCTTCCATCAGGCGCTGGCTCTGTGAACACTGCGGACCGGGGGGGGGGTCTATTCAGACCAAGGAAAGCACTCCTACCGATGTCAAGCAGCAATCTGTGTCAATCATCGGACCATGGAGGAGACGGACAACTGCAGTTTCCGCAGGGCTGCAGTTTCAACCCTCATGTGTTTATTTTTAAGTAGAAGAATGTATATTAAAGTACGCACAGCTGATTAGGGTTACTCACTAAGTAATTTCATCTACATTTAGGCTGTAAGGGACATTAGGACCAGAAGCCAGAGTATAATATATATATTACCTCAAGTATATATATAAAAAAAATTATATATATATATATATATATATATCCTATACAAGGGGTGGCATGTAGCCTTCCGTCTGTACAGGAATTACAATTCCCATGAAGCCATGCCAATGACAATAGGGGTTTTAAAACAATGATGAGCTGCTACCCTCATGTGGGCCATGCTTCTGCCATCTATAGCCAATGTTTCTATAGCAGGAGCCAAAAGAACTGTATGACTGGATTGCAATGACCTAATGACTCACTCATTATTTTAAACTCAGTGTATTCTCTTCCCCCTTAAATCAATAAAAGTGACATCTCCTGCAGTCATGACATCATAATCTCACCACCACCACCAGACAATGCTTCCACGCACAGTTTCCAGAGCACCTGCTTGCAGCACTTCCTGTTCAGCCAGAGAGAAGGCACATAACTCCGCCCATTTCCTGTCCTGCTCCATTGGAAAGGCCTTGGGGTCACGTGAGGATCGCTGCGTGGAGCTAGTGCAGTTCCCGCGCTTTTACCTCAGACAGTCAAGCTGGAGTCAGCGGTCAGTACATTATATCGGGGTCTACAGTTGTAAGGAACCATTTTGGTTTGAAATGAAATAAGTCCACCTTTTTTTTTCTTTGCTGCCCCTTGTTCGATGTTTTAATCATTCTGTTTGTTTAATACAATTTTTTGTTAATTTGCAGCTAAAAGGTTATTTTTTGTGAATGCATTAGCTGTGGTAAGTTGCACACAGAATATCAACTACTTTGTTAAAATAAATATATGTAAATATCAAAGTATATTAGTGCCAATACTTGTAACCTAGGCAACAATAAACAGATGCACAAAAAGGGGGGATAACAAATTACTTAATACTGTAAATTTCTGCTTTAATTTTAACACCCCCCCCCTAAACCACTGGGATGAAACTGGTGGAGCAGTTTCCATGGTGACTGTAGAAAGCAGTGCTGCAGTCGCCATGGCAACCAATGGCATTTACTGGCCTTTATACATAACTGGCTATGTTTGCCTGGTCATATTATGATGGCCCTTGGAGGGGACCTATCGCTACGAATAAAGATATACATTGGAGAATGCGTTTACCTTTCCTTCCAGCTGAAGAATTGTGTCTAAAAGCACCATTTTCCCGCTGCAGGATTATGAAGTTCCTCTTCACTTGTATGATGTCATCACTACTCTGACTTCCTGTGGGAGACCTTTGATGACCCCAATGGAGGCGAAGAGAAGCTCAAATATTTAAACCTGAAGTCTGCAAATGAAATATGACCCTTGCTCCCCTCCGTAGGGTTCCCAACGATGTATCTTTATCTTAAGTGATCGTTCCCCTTTAATTATCGGATTGAGTCGCTGCTGTCAATCACTGTGCTTTGATGTTCCATATCGGAGCTTTAAATTCAGTCTTATAGCTTATTTCTTCTCCATTTTCCAGAAGCGCATTTCTGGCACATTTTATAATTTTCGTTATTCTTTTTTAAAATGCTAATTTTTTTGCTGAAATGTAATTTTAGTATTTATTTTGATTTGCAGATACAAACAAAATGGAAGAGGAGAACCTGACGGGCAATTTAAATACACTGGTGATACAACTGGGTCGGTTAATAATGATTACCGTAAATTTCCACCGTTCTCACTTTGATTCTTGCCGCCGTAAAGTATGAATGTATCAATGTCTGCGTTTCAGGTTTACAGCTGGAACAAGATTCAAAAACCAAGGAAGATCTCATCGAGCAAACTCAACGTATGTATTACTATCCCACGTGGCTGTTTCATTTTTCTATCGCTCTGTTAGTAAAATAAAACATCCATGCATTACACCTAAACTCCTGAAAGCTTTAGGCTATGGCCGCTCGTTCTAACATTTCTCTTTCGCCGGCACCCACTTTGAGTGGTACATCATAGCAGATAAAATTGCCCTAAATCCTTATTCTTATTCTGTATCCCAATTGTAATATTTTGGCCGTCAGCTATTTTATTTTTGTTTGATTTTATTTATTTTTTCATGAGATTGCATTTGTACCTCTATACCTGTTATTTGTTTTAAGAAATGTTTATAGGTGTGTTTGTGAGTTTGAATCCATATGAAGAGAGATCTACTTCATGTAACTTTGTTTCTCTTTATACGCAACTCGAACCACACGATGTGAATTTGCAGTCAACGCTGCGAAAGCCTTGGATGTGAAGCAGCAGATACTTCTGTTACGCGAACAAATTAAAAGCTGCGATGAAAGCATCTCGAATTTGCAAAGATACAGTAAAAGCAGCAAAGACACCAGCGATAAGTGAGTAAGATATATATATATATATAGTCATAAAGTGCACGTGGACAATTGGACATGTCTAATAACCTCATAGCTAATCTTTAATTGCAGTGAGTACACCACCTTGTGTGTTTGTCTGTGTTTTACTGTTTGTAATAACTAAATGTTCAATTTAAAAAATGGAACAGATATTCTTTTTTGAATACCAAAAACTGGAATTTCATGACTCAATATTGCATTGGTTTGTGCAGTGTGTAAAATTACATGTTTCTGTTATTCATTACCTTAGGTGGAAAACAACATGTGAAATTTTAGCCAAGCACGAAGAACTCCTACAAAGTCAGCTTGACAGCGAAATTAACAAAAGTGAAGATGAAAAGTATGTTGACGTTAAATACTGGGTTTGGTTAATTTTAGATACACGATGCAGTTCACTTTGTATTTGCTAAATCCATGGTTTCTTAACCCCCTAGTCGTGTCAACCCACTGAACAACTTTTCGATCAGATGCCATTAACAAATTAAGACAGTTTTAAGAAGCCCAATGGGTACCTGTATCGCAAAATCATGTAATGATATAGTAAGTAAATGGGGATTTAATATGCACCACATAGATCCATTGATTGTAATGCATGCATTTGAATTGCATGGTGCTTTTGTGAAGGGGTTGTGACCTGGGTTGAGTACAGGTAGGAAGATAATGTATCTTAGCTGTTCCATCCAAACGTAATGAAAGCATGTTATTTGACCCCATAGTAATCGGGATTTGGATGCTTAGTGGTTCTGTATATGCATGATCTTGAAATATAAACACTTTCAAATATCTTGAGTAGAAACTGAAATTGATGATCGATTTTATTAAGGCAACTAGCTCAATATGTAAGTAAATAGTAAGTACACAATTATTTGGTAATGCAGGGGTCAATCCTTTTCTACTTAACTGACTATTAGCATTCAGACATCAAGCAATACACCAGGTTGTCACATTTAAGAAAGGTAAACCAGTGTCCCTTCAACATGTTTATCGAAGGACAGATATTTTGTGGAACACAACCACATTTCGAGGTGCCTCATTTTGGCCATTAAGGAATGTGGTGGTTTTTTTAAGAATGTCTGCCCTTCGATATACATGCATCGGGGAGAAAAGCGCACCCGTAAGTAAATCAATCATTCAAGAAGACAAGTGCACTGATCCTTCTAAAAATATTGAACACAGTATGTTTCAATTCGTTCTTATCAGTTTCAAACATATACTCCATAACATAAAATACTAAACCATTTAAAAAGTTGCTTTTTTTGGCGTGGGCCTTAGTGAGTCTCAGGAGGTTGATTGTGGGAGAGGAATTGCAATAACCCACTTAAAGGACTCTTCAGTATGGTACATATCTCTTCAAGTGAAAAGGGAAATTGAATCCAAAGAGAAGCGGGATTTATTATGGAAAATTTAATTTTTTTTCTTTGAGTGGTGTGACGGACTCGTCCCTTCAGACACACCTCTGTGGATCTTATACAGCCCAACCACCCGTTCCCCTGGAACCCAGTTTCTATGTTATACCCCTTTTTCCTATTTCCCTGACCCAGAAGCTGCCCTCTGCCGCCAACACCGCCAGGCCCAGTACCAGGACACACAGGTTTTACTTTTGGAACCTCTGGGGGCTAGAATATCCTCCTGCCCCACTATGTGTACCAGACAGGATTATCTCCACAGGGTGCCCAGGGCTCCAGCCTGACTATCGGTGGAAGATATCAGAGGCTAATCCCGTTATCTCCCCTATTGTTCCTGGGAGACCTGAATCCCTCAGCTAAAGGGGGTGGTTCTGTTACTCAGACGACTCATTCTGTATGTTGATTATATGGATATATATACCTGTGCCTGTGTACAATAAAGTGTTCTTAATGTTATACCCTACACTGAGTCTCGGCTAGTGACTGGGGAACCGGGGAAAGTGTGTTGTCCCAGGCTAAGAGAGCATAAAATTGCGGAGGTAGTCAGTCGGACTAGCCAGCTCCGTGACATTTGGTGGCAAGCGGTGGGAATTTTGCTCTTAGCTAAACGGGACATCAAACCACTACCAGGACCAAGAAGCCGAGAGAGCACCCTACGAGTGCATGGACCAGCAGTATGCTAAACTTAAGCGGAATACTTTGAAAGACCTCCTGGAGGCTCGTGGAAAGGTCGCCAGCAACAAAACCAGGGATACCCTCATTGCGGAACTGATGGCGGACGACCAGGCTCAAGCCGGCCCTGTTACCCCAGCAGACCAGGATGAGTTCCAGAGGGACGTTCTGTTCCGCCTGTCCTGCTACGGGGCCCATCCACCCCCAGAGATAGTGAGCCGGGTGATAGCAGATGTGACTGCGCTAAGGTATCCCCAACAAGCACGTTCTTCAGGGGAAAGAGATGAGATTTCCAACCCCGAGGCGAGTAACCGCCGAAAGCTTCCTTATGCAGCCTTCAAATCCTTCATCGAGGCGGAGGGGGACATCGAAGGATATCTCCAAGACTTCGAGCGGCAATGTCTGTTGCAACAAGTGAGAGACGCAGATAAAGTAACCATCCTCGCCAGCAAGCTCACTGGCCGGGCGGCTGAAGCCTACCGAGCAGTGGCCGACGAGGACTGTAACAGCTATGAGCGAGTGCGAGAACAATTACTAGCTCGTTTTGCCATCACCCCAGAGGCACAAAGACTCAAGTTCCGTAGCCTGCGGAGGACGGAGAAAGACGCGTACCAAGAATGGGGGCATCGGATGCAGAAAGCAGTGCAAAACTGGCTCACAGGGAGCCGAGCAGTGACTGCCCAAGAGGTGACTCAGTTGTTCCTTCTGGAGCAGTTTTTTAACCACACTCCCCCCGATGTCCGGGACTGGGTCCGGGACCGCCACCCCCGAGACCTAGCCCAAGCCGCCAGCTTGGCAGATGAGTACCAGGACACGCGCCGGGTTAACTCGACCAACACCCGGCCAGCCCCTCGGTATCTGCCAGCCCCAGCCCCACCACAGACTACAGCCATGGGAAGTCCTCGCTACCCCAGACCAGTTGATGCTCGGAGGTGTTTCTCATGCAACCAAACGGGACACATTATGTTGAATTGCCCCCAGCAACCCCAGGCTTCGGGACCATATCGAAGAAAGCCCCCGCGTACAGTGGTTCAATGTGTTGATCAGGAAGAAGACTGGGGAATTTTACACGAGGCAGACATTGTACAAGCCAATGCGGGGGACAACCGCCATCATCACTGCCAGCCTGTGTTACTCAATGGGCAAGCGGCCAGGGGGCTCCGTGACTCCGGAGCCACCTTAACCCTCGTGGATCCCCAGAGGGTACCAGTTCCGGCAACAACTGGGAAATTTGTGGCAGTACGAGTCGCAGGGGGCAAAGTATATCGAATCCCCACGGCTCAGGTGCATCTGGACTGGGGGGCAGCTGCACGCACCCTGGAAGTGGGACTCATGACTGGGCTTCCCGAGGAAATTCTATTGGGCAACGACTTAGGCCATCTCACCTCCACATTTGGCCCCTCCGGGTCTGCGGAAGCACTCCCTGTTACCACCCGGCTACAAGCCCAACAAACCAAGCCACCTCCCTCCGAAGAGACCCAGGTAAGACCCACTGACCTTGACCCTGGCCCCGACCCCCTCACCTGGGACTCCCCAACAGACTTTAGTAAGGAAGTACAACAGGACGACTCCCTAGCAGCATACCGACAGAAGGCTCTCAGTAAGCCTGGGGTGATGGACGATTACTGGTTCCATTGGGAAGGGGACAGACTCTATCGTAGTGCCACAGATGGGGGGAAACAGAACAGTAATGCGCCCAGGCCGCAGCTAGTGATACCCCAGAAATATAGGGCAGACATACTACGCATCGGACATGTCATTCCCTTGGCCGGACATTTAGGACAGAGAAAAACGAGGTACAGAATCACCCAGAACTTTTTTTGGCCTGGTATCTCCGGGGACATTAGGGACTACTGCCGCACTTGCGAGATCTGCCAGCGGGTAGGCAAGAGAGGGGATCATCCGAAAGCTAGATTACGACCCCTGCCCATAGTGCAAGAACCCTTCAGCCGGGTTGCAGTAGATCTTATTGGCCCGTTAGCTAAGCCAAGCCCCACGGGGAAGAAATATATACTTACCGTGGTGGACTATGCCACCCGGTATCCTGAAGCTGTAGCATTAAGCAACATCCAAGCCGAAACCATAGCGGAGGCGCTGTTGCAAATATTCTCCCGGGTGGGGTTTCCCCAGGAGCTGCTGTCCGATCAAGGGACCCAGTTCACCGCAGAGATAACCCAACAGCTCTGGAAGTTGTGCGGTATTAAACCCCTTTATAGCTCCCCGTACCATCCGCAAACCAATGGGTTATGCGAGAGATTTAATGGCACTCTGAAGCAGATGCTTCGGACCTTTGCCGCAGAGCACAAGAACTGGGAGCGCCACCTGCCCCATCTCTTGTTTGCCTACCGGGAAGTCCCGCAGGAGTCCACAGGGTTCTCCCCCTTCGAGCTGTTATATGGCCGGAGGGTTCGAGGCCCCTTAGATCTCCTGCGGGAACACTGGGAAGGCACGGTACCAACGGACGACCCGTCCGTAGTTACCTATGTATTGGGGCTCCGAGATAGGCTCCAGAGATACACGGCCCTAGTGAAGGACAATCTCCAGAGAGCTCAGGGCAGACAGAAGAGGTGGTATGACCGGACGGCTAGGGATCGCACCTTCCAGATAGGGCAAAAAGTATTGGCTCTCTGTCCGGTCAAGCAAAACAAACTGCAGGCAGCCTGGCAGGGTCCTTACAAGATAACGCAACGACTCTGTGACACCACCTATATTGTGGCCAGATGTTCAGATGAGCAGGTCCAGCGGACCTTCCATGTGAACATGCTGAAGCCGTACTTGGAAAGGGAGGAGGCGGTGGTCGCCATATGCAGCCCCGCTGTAGGGGAATGGGAGGGTCTGCCCCTGCCCGGCTTACCAGGGGATATTGAAACCCAGAAAAGTATAGAGAGTGTTAGGCTAGGAGAAGGGCTGGCCCGCTCAGAAAGGGACCAGGTCACCCAGATCTTAGAGGAACGACGAGCAATGTTTTCATCTCTACCTGGCTACACCCCCCTTGCGGTTCATAAAGTGGAGACCACAGACCCCCATCCCTTAAGGCAACCCGCTTATCGCGTCCCTGATGCTGTCCGAGGAAGCATGCTTCAGGAGATAAGGGAGATGCTAGATCTCGGGGTCATCGAACCCTCCGTCAGCCCCTGGGCTTCCCCAGTCGTCCTCGTCCCTAAGAAGGATGGCACCACCAGATTCTGTGTTGACTATAGGCGACTGAATGACCGCACCGTGACTGATGCGTACCCGATGCCCCGGGTAGACGAATTATTAGACCGGATCGCAGGGGGAAGGTTCCTCACCACTATAGACTTATGTAAGGGCTATTGGCAGATACCTCTGGACGCGGAGGCTAGGCCGAAGTCTGCATTCATCACCCCATACGGCTTGTACCAGTTTAAAGTCATGCCGTTTGGGATGAAGAATGCACCGGCTACCTTCCAGCGGATGATAGACCGCCTGCTGGATGGGTTGCAGGAGTATGCCTGCGCCTATCTAGATGACATAGCCATCCATAGTGCCACCTGGGGGGAACATCTCCAACATCTACGGACAGTGCTAGACAGAATCCGCGATGCAGGGCTGACAATTAAGCCAGACAAGTGTCACATTGGTCTGTCTGAAGTCCAATATCTAGGACACCGGGTGGGGTGTGGGAGACAGAGACCAGAGCCCGCTAAAGTAGAGGCAGTCGCCAACTGGCCAGTACCCCGTACTAAAACACAGGTCCTAGCGTTCCTAGGGACTGCGGGTTATTATCGTAAGTTTGTGCCCAACTATAGCACTATTGCGAAACCCTTGACTGACCTGACCAAAAAGAGTTTGCCCCGACAAGTCCTGTGGTCTACGGAGTGCGAGGTGGCGTTCAGACAACTCAAGCAGGCTTTAGTGCAAGCTCCTGTACTAGCTGCACCAGACGCATCCAAACGCTTTGTCGTCCATACAGACGCTTCTACGTTCGGGTTGGGAGCAGTACTAAACCAGGTCGGAGACGATGGCGACGAACACCCAGTGGCATACATCAGCCGCAAACTACTTCCCCGGGAGGTGAGCTACGCCGCCATTGAAAAAGAATGCTTGGCTTTGGTTTGGGCTCTCCGCAAGTTTCAACCTTATTTGTACGGACGATCCTTCACCGTCCTTACGGATCATAACCCCTTAGTATGGCTAAACAGGGTAGCAGGGGACAATGGCAGGTTATTACGGTGGAGCCTAGCCCTACAGCCCTTCAACTTCACCATTCAGTACCGTCCAGGGAGGCTCAACGGGAACGCGGATGGGCTGTCCAGACAAACGGAGCTAACGGGGTGATTGTGTTTGGGAGGCGATGGGTACCAGGGCTTCGAACCATCCCAAGCGGACCCGATTGGGGTCGCGCTGGGTAGGTCGAGGTGTTCCACAAGGGGGGAGCATTGTGACGGACTCGTCCCTTCAGACACACCGCTGTGGATCGTTATACAGCCCAACCACCCATTCCCCTGGAACCCAGTTTCTATGTTATACCCCTTTTTCCTATTTCCCCGACCCAGAAGCTGCCCTCTGCCGCCAACACCGCCAGGCCCAGTACCAGGACACACAGGTTTTACTTTTGGAACCTCTGGGGGCTAGAATATCCTCCTGCCCCACTATGTGTACCAGACAGGATTATCTCCACAGGGTGCCCAGGGCTCCAGCCTGACTATCGGTGGAAGATATCAGAGGCTAATCCCGTTATCTCCCCTATTGTTACCGGGAGACCTGAATCCCTCAGCTAAAGGGGGTGGTTCTGTTACTCAGACGTCTCATTCTGTGTGTTGATTATATGGATATATATACCTGTGCCTGTGTACAATAAAGCGTTCTTAATGTTATACCCTACACTGAGTCTCGGCTAGTGACTGGGGAACCGGGGAAAGTGTGTTGTCCCAGGCTAAGAGAGCATAAAATAGCAGAGGTAGTCGGTCGGACTAGCCAGCTCCGTGACAGTGATATCTCTCAACGCGTTTCGCCTAATAGGCTTCTTCAGGAGAATAAGCTTTATCAACTCACAATGGAGAAAGTCCGCAAATAAAACATACGTATAAAACCTGTAACGTTCGGTCAATCCATCCTATATGTGGGTGGTCATGACGTGTCTCTTGGTCGTCCAATCATGGTGGATTCTTTTCAACGTGATGCCTGGGACTCCCCGCCTCTCCTGGTGTGATGGAGTATACGAAATGGGGGGAATCTTGCCTCCTCCAATGTGACGAAGGAACAGGGCGGCATTTCGGAGAAGGGAATACACAATCTGACCTCGCACCACTTCAAACGTTGAAGGATCAAACCTATCTGATCGGCCGTGAAAACACAGCGTCAACCATAAAAGTGAGGCATCGCATAAAGGTGCAGAAAAAAATGCAACGTTCATTCTGTCCATAGACTGGGCAACGGAACAGGCTCACGGGCCCGGAGTTCATAGGCATGGCAATACAAAAAAGAATAAATAGAAAAAATAATGAATACATAATGAGCAAATAAAAATGTAACCCATCAAGGGATTTTAGTGATTGCTGCAGTGTCACTGACTCACCTGCAGTTCTTATGGAGTGACCAGCAGATGGCGAACTGCAAAGCACATGGATGAGGTGAAAAAGGGGCCATCGTCAGAGGTGAAGGGCTTTTTGCTGAGAGAGAAGGAGAGTGAGAGAGGCCTAGGAACAGAGGCCTGCTTGAAATCCATGCTCAGAGGAGCGCTGCAGCATCCTGGCAGAATCTTCCAGCAGATAGTCAGACATACAGAGCTGTTTTCAGCAGAGTTGGCAATGAAGAGGTTAAAAGCTGAACTGCCCTGATTGCAGGTGGTGGAGTGGTAAGCCTAAAACCTCTCCCCCTGTCTCCACAACAGGGCACCCTGCACTTAGCCACACACCAATAAAACATTTTGATCTCCAGTCCCACTGACATACTCAACTTTCCAATATAATTCAACCCATACTGTGGAGTACAGGCCCGGACTGGCCATCGGGCACACCGGGCATTTGCCCGGTGGGCCGGGCCGCGGCAGTGCCGGATTGACTTAGGGGCTAATGGAGCTGCAGCTCCAGGCCCTAACCTTAAAATAGGCCCAGTCGGGACCGGACTGACTGGGCCTATGCGGCCGTCCTTAAAGCAGGGCAAAAGGGGCACCTGCCCCTTAAGCCCGCAGTAACTGCGACCGTGCCCGCAACTCTAGCAGCGGGCTCGCTACTTACCTGGCAGACGCGCGTGAGCAGCGTCTCTTCTACCGCCAGGGGGACGCAGGAATCAAACGGAACCATGTGACGTACCTCACGTACGTCCCATGACCCTGCTGCGCGTCTGCTTCCCCTGTGCAGATCTGCGGAAGTCTGCGAGCGGCGCGTACATCATTAGTTCAGGTAAGGGGGTGAGGGAGGCAGTATGGAGTATGTGAGATTGAATGAATTAATGAGTATATGTGAAGGAGTGAGTGAATGAATGTTTGTAAATGAGTATCTGAATGAGGGAATTAATGAGTATCTGAATGAAAGAATTAATGAGTATCAATGTATGAATAAATATCTGAATGAGTGAATGATTATCTGTGAATTAGTGAATAAATATTTGTGAAAGAGTGAATGAATGTGTGTGTGTGATAGCATGGATGTGTAAGGGAAGGGCAAAGATGCCACGGGCAGGGTGTTTTGGTGGCACAGATGCCACAGGCAAGCTGTTTTGGGGCAAAGATGGCAA
>VKOC01026258.1:0-29777 GCA_009364415.1 Spea multiplicata
CCAATGATACGTGACGATTGGTCATTTTTTCTCCCTGCTTTATCACAGCTGGAATCCCTGCTTGAATACAGGTGACATTATTCAGAAAAGAAGCTCGGGCCTGCTCATCCAAGGCGTTCTAGTCCAAATACACTGAGAATTGGCACCGGTTAACCCCTTGTAGGTATGCATGCAAGAGGTTAACCGGTTCTAAACACTTTCATTTCCAGAGCGTCAATACCGGTAATCCCCCAGCGCCCGACCCACAAAGGTCCCCGTATTCTTCTCTGAAGATCTGTATGTTTACAAAAATATTGGGGCCTGAGAAGGAGATGAAGCTTTACGTGGGAGAACTGTCCACAAACATTATATCAGCGGCGTACAAGGAGCGTTTCCTGCGCGGTAAACAGTCGCTCCAAAAACTCATAATCCTGCGTAGTTTCCGATTTCACATCTGGACAGAGGAGAGCAATCTATTTGTCGGCGTGGTTCTACGGAATCTCTAGAAACATACAAACCGAAACTTTTAAGAAACATTTTTTTTGTTTTTAGTTACTATGGCGATAACCTATAGTACCGCTTTTTTGATGTCACATGACAATTTAAGTGATCCTGGCAAAATAAAAGGATTATTTCTGATAGGGAGAGCTCAGAATTTCCGTGCACTCGCTCTCTGTCGGTGTCTCCCTACTGCCATGTTTCTTCTTTCTTCTGTTTTTTTCTGCACTTTTATTGTCTCTAACCGTCTGTCTTATTCTGGCCTGGTGGAGCCTCGACACACACCAAACGGACGTCCTGTCACCCTATTCCTCTAACCGGTGGAGATGGTGTGCGCAGGAGGCTCCATCCTGTTGCCGGAGAACGAAGCCAGGCAATCATAACGCAGATGGATCCGCAGGAAAAGAGAAGCACAGAAATACAGAAGACAGAAGAAATGGAGAACAAGAAGCGGATCGAAGAAGAAGGAGATGGAGAAGCAGAGACAAGCAGAACGAGAGTGTGAGAGACCGAGCCGCTGGCCTTAAAGTGACAGAACCACCCCGTCTTCCCCAGTCCGTTGCCTGTTAGCAGTACTTCTGCTATGGAAATTCCCACAGTTTCGGTGATATTAAGCAGATTTGTATATGCATCAAAATTGTGGTGTTTTTGGTTGCCAAGAGAAACACATTTTGGAATTGAATAAAAGTTACTTATCCTGGACTTCCACGGCTCACACAAGTCGCGGTTTGATGCTGTGTTTCCTATAACAGGATACAAGCCATATCAAATCCGTGTGGTTAGAGTTTATTGGTACCAGTCCAGCAGAAGTACAGACACGCGGTCCGGGGGGCCGGTGAGCCGAATGGCATTTTTGGAACAGTTA
The DNA here is from genome assembly GCA_009364415.1 of Spea multiplicata. Classification (NCBI taxonomy): domain Eukaryota; kingdom Metazoa; phylum Chordata; class Amphibia; order Anura; family Pelobatidae; genus Spea; species Spea multiplicata. Next base: position 1,343 of record VKOC01026258.1, read on the forward strand.
GATATTTGTATCATATCCATATCTCCCAAGTCTCTCTTTTTCGGATTCATAGTCCCTGTTTGGTTCCCAAATCCCTGATGCCCCTTGTTCCTCCCCTCATACCCCCCGTTCCTCTCCTGATGCCCCTCTTTTCTAGGAGGTCAGAATGTTTGCTGGGTATGAGGGTATCGCAGGGTTCTACAGCCATGTCTCCCAATGAACCTGTCCCTGAAGTATTGTGGGGTCCAGTGTTTGAGGTTAATACTAGAAACAGCTCTGGGATTTGGGACCCCTAAATAAAACATTCAAATGGGGCCATCTTCATATCTAAAAATTAGCTGTGTAGGCATATTGGGGACTTCTTGGGACCTTCTTTTCTGAGTGAGAGGTCTTATCCAGTGGGAGGTCAAGTCACGTGTAAGGGCAGCCTTTAGTGGGGGGTAAGTAGGCAGTACCTGGCATTGAGTAGGCAGAATCTGGTTGGGGAGGGTAGACCAAAGAGCATTCCCTTGCCCAGAGACGTAAAAATTTGGGGCTGCGCATCCATCAGTGGTCATTGGCTGCTAGGTGTCCCCCACCAACGACCGAGTTACATTTTTTGCCAACTTTCCCCATAATTGTTGACCATCACAAAAACAGGAATAATCCTTGAGCTTTTGGTATTAATGTTGCAAGTGCTATGATGTCACAAAGCTCATGATGCAACAGCAGAAAGAAGATGCTTTCTCCGGATTGAAATGCGACATCGTGACACTTTGCAGAGATGGGCAAAATGCTACACTTCATGAGCACGCGCGCCATTTTGTTTTTAATGGCTTTGCGCCCAAAATCTCCCAGCGTTTTGGTGCAGTAGTGAAGCCAATGGCACAGTTTTCTAGTTTCATCAAGGAAACGTTTCCCTTCCAAGCTGAAATAATAAGTTGTAATTATAAACGCTAAGCCATTGGGAGTTACGGACTATGATAACGGCGCCGCACATTAACCACAAGCAATTAACGCATTCCTGGCCTGGGAAGCTGGGAATCGGCAGTGAATCGGCATTGGATGCTCAGTTTCAGCACATTTCTAATTAACATGCAATTTACCGATTATATATATATATAGTCGTAGAGAGATGACAGATTGGGTTTCTCACAAGGAATTTATGTGGAAGAACGACATCACTAAAGGTTGGTCCTATCCAGCTCTCATACATCAACCATCTATACAACACCTATAAAGACTACAGACACCACATCAGCCAATAAAGAGCGGATATCTATGCCTTCTATATATATATTGTAGGTCTGCACTTGTCCAAGGTTGTCCAGCTCCACCAGGAATCCATAGACCATCTTGGCAACTGTAACTTTGGTATTTGGGTTTGGGAAGTGCCATTAAATGGACGCTGCAGCCATCATATGTACTTTAATGTATGTGATTCTCATTTGGGGAGCATGAAGCAGCGATCCTCGAGTGCCCCTAATACTGCAGACTTTTTTTGCATCTTCTTCCAGCAGCGCAAGTGGATCGTAAGGAGTTCCCGGGGGTACAGAAGGACAAGCATTGGGCAACCGTCCTCAACGGAACAGCGGGTAATAACCTGAAGGTTTGGAGAATTAGCCTCTTCTAAAATTATGGGTTTTTTTTAAATCAAGAGCTTAGAATTACGGTACATATTTTTCTAAAATACAGAGACTCTTCGAGTCTTAACCCTTTATAAACCCATTACAGATTCTATTGCAAGTCACTAATGGTGGCACAAAAGGTAGGATGGTTAACCCATCTTGATTGAAGAGTTCCAACATTTTAATCTATGCAAAACCAACCAGGTGTAATATAAAATATTTTGGGTGTTCCCAAGGAGGGCTGAGCCATTCCCATTTGCCACAATATAGTAGTAGATGGCCTACAATCCTCCGGACTGGCAATCTGGTACACCGGGCACATCCTGGTAGCCCAACATGGCTTCATACACACGAGATCCGCGGCAGTTTGGGTTCTGTAGTATGTGGCCACCGGCTGGCCGTGCCCGGCTGCACGCTACTTGAGTATAAAGACATAACTTACAGACTGCCGTATCCAGCTGTCAATCATGCTTACAGCATTAGGCGGCCACCAGCCTTAAAGGGCCATAGAATGCCACATAAAAAAACATGTTTTCTACAAGCATGGACCAATATAATCCACCCGGTCCGCTTAATGCACTCGCTTAAAGATCTCACATCTTCAAGAAGCAATCATGTATAACATCTTGAATGAATTCACTCTAATAGCCCCTATTGCCCCTGTTCGGCAGCTGAACTCACTCTGTGCAAGAATTACAGAAACAAAGCAACATTTATTAAAAAAAAACAAGAAAAGCTGTTACAAAGAATACTGACATCCCAATGAGAAAACATATTCCTCGGTGATGCTATCAGACCCCAAATAACTCCCACGTTTCAGAGGTACAAGAAGACTTTGTCATCTCGAAGTCCCCTTGAACTATTGCAATATAGTTATTATGCTTTGTCATTTTAAAAAAAAATAATCCAAATTAATGAAAAAATTGAACCAATAATTATATTTTTATGGTTATTATAATTCATTATATGGGGACTGCACGCTGCGTAACTTTGCATTTATGCATGTGGTTTTCGGAAGTTTCAGCGTAGTCCAGGGGATTGAAAAATAAAAACGGAGAAGCGAGTGTATAATGTATGTATCGGGCATGTTATATGTGCACGTATGTTGTTGGATTGTAGTGCGTGTAGCTGGGGTTTGAATGGAATCTGCTTGTATCTACGGTAACAGCTGTTAAAATTCTGCTGCAGTTTTGGGCTCAAATTCCAGATCTTACAAACGGGGGGGGGGGAAAGTCTTATTTTTAACTGAAATAGTTAAAACAGAACAGTTCCGGCTGACTTTGGGAGAAATGATTTTGGATGTAAATTTGGATTCCTGTTCCCCTCTGGGATTTGCGGATCTGGAGGCCGGTGGACGGTTAAAGGTTTGTAATCTTATATGTAAATAGTTGTGGTTTCAATGCATGTGATATGTGAGGATGTTATATGTTACATTTCTGAGTAACTACTTACTACGGTGCGTAATAATGCATTGCATGTAATATACTCAACATCATAGCTAATAGACCTTTATGACATGACACGGGTGCACCTGTGACATCATCCTAACGGGCTCTGAGCCGGCGTAAGTAGGGTCTGCCGGTACGGCTACTGTGGACTATAATTCCCATGGTGTCAACTAGGCCAGCATCATGGGAATGGGAGTTAGTATCATTACAACAGGTTCTAAGCAACGCTTTACAAGCCCCGGTACCGTGACTGCTGCCAGCTTCCTGGTTGGCTAACGTCTCTATGTTCCCTACATTTAAGCAGAAACAGGCATGCAATGGACTACAATTCCCATGATAATAAATATAATAACACGTGTGGATGAAAACGGTGATCAAACGCTTCTTAACAAGAATGGAAGAACTCTGGTGATGTCCACGGGCACCGCATCTCAAAATGCCCTTTACCTGGCTGGGATTCCTGAGAGTTGTCTGGTCCAAAGTAGACCCGACACCATGTTTCTGCTAGTATTGCAACTTATGCTTAAAGTAACCTACGTTGATTCCATCATATATTCTGTATATTAAATGTCAGAGCCACTAACCTGTTCCGGTAAAGGCAGCCAGTCCAGGTCCAGGAGTTCTGCTCTCTTCCTGAAAATGACCTCCAGCTGTTAATACAGAGCAAGGTGCGGTGTCTGTAATCCCACTCACTCCAGGGGTCACCTTTAAAAAAAATCTCTGTGTTCTATTCTTCTGAAATTCTGAAATTATCCCAACTGCACAACTTTTAAGAAGTTTTAAGCAGCTGGGGTTTTAAAAAAAAAAAAATAAGAGAGAGAGAAGAGGAGGGTGGAGGGTGGGGGGGGTTATTTCTTATTTGACAATCCTGACAATGCAACCTCCCAGTTTTTTGGGGAAAAAAATAGAATACATGGATGATCCCTTAAAATGTTACTCTGAAGTTTTCACATGTTCAGTGTAAATGATGGAGCATTGCAGGAACAGGCAAGCGGGATGCTCAAACAGTGCCATCTAGTGGCCAAGTCATAAACTGCAACGTGTATATAATCTATAGAAGGATACATTATTACCACTTAGTCTTGCAACATTTTTCTTAAATAATGCAAGAACAAAAAATAATGTTTTTGGTTGGTTTGTTTTTTACAAGCATACGGGATGATTTTAACCCCTTAAGGGCAATGGGCGGTCCCACAACCAATTGAAAACAATGCATTTTGAGCCCGTACATGTACGGGCTTTGTCATTAAGGGGTTAAAAATGAGCCGATCCGAGCACTGACCTGTTTTTAAGAAAGGGATTATTACTCAGATGGTGTCAGAGGTGGCGGATACTGTATAAAACACTTCAATCATAATACTCAGTTTATTTAATCTGATGTCTGGGTGTGCAAATGCATGGAAGGGTTCTGCAGAATCCCCCCATTTGCCTCTTTCCCTCAACTACAACAAGGGCTTCTGTAGGGAGTCTCCATGGACAGATTGCTGATGATGATCCAGCGGTCATAATATATAGTGGTACTGATGACAAAGTCAATGGCAGACGGGGGGTCCTTAGAAAATATTGTAGGGCAATAGGTGGCAAGGTTAAGGCAACGTCCTCCAAGTAGCCCTCAATACACCATGGAGGGCAGTGGAGGATTAGGGAGACTAATATGTGGCTGCCAAAGTGGTGTAGGAAGGGGGGATTTGGGTTTTTGGGGGCTGCTGTACTAGGGGGAAGATATCGGGAGAGGGAGCAGATAGAATTAAAGGGGTATTTAGTGTAGATTCATGGCAAGGCTCAGATGTGGGAAATGATGGAGGACGTGGTGGGATCAGGGCCAACGAGAAGGTAGCTAAATTAAAACATGGCGTGAATTAAAGTGAATTACCAAATACTGCAAGAAGCTTGTCAAATAAAATGGCCGTGCAGTACATTTAAATAACTCTTCTATATTTAAAGAGAGGCAGAGAAAATGGGAAAGGAGAGGCTGTGTCTTCTTCTGTTAAAGCCTCATGGGTGGAAATTCGCACAGATGTGAAGAAGCGGAGATCTGGATCTGGTGAGAGCTGACAATGTAGAGAAGAAGCCGACTAGGAGAAGCTCCACCGAAACACTGAATTTTAGGATGGCCAACTGTAACGGGTATTTCTGGAGCTTGTTGACTGGGATGAACTGTAATAGTAACTGGGACGACTGGGATAAACTGTAATAGTAACTGGGACGACTGGGATAAACTGTAATAGTAACTGGGATGACTGGGATGGACTGTAACTTTAGGTCCCAACCCCTAGAGTCCACACCTTAGATCATTGTTGAGTTCCTTTTCTACAGCCCCCATCCAGTGTTATTGTACCCACGCTCTGTAACATATCCAGTTCCGGCACTTATGATAACCGTGTCCGTGTCATATCCCATTATCTGACCCATTTCCGAGTCATATCCCATGAGTATTCTCTTATCAGTAGTTATTCTGCCCACTTGTCCCAATATACAGAGCGGAGCCGGGTCAGGGTCCAGGAGCTCACACTCTATCGGATAGCTCATGGTGAAGTGCGAGGCATCGTGGGACTGTGGATCCAGGAGTCAAGGTCACGAGAGGTGTTGGATAATTCCAGATCATCGCTGGTCCTAATTTTTTATTATGTTCTGCGTATGTTTATCATTTTTTGTCCCTTTTTTCCTTTAATTATTAATACAAAAATTCCTTCTGTAATCTGTTGTGCTGTATGGAGCCCCCATCTTCGTGCCATGTCACATGTTAAATCCCCCCCCTCGCCCCAAGATATCGCTAATAATAGCTTTACAGAGGACCTGCGCGGGTGAAAACGATCTCCAGCGCTGGAGGCTCATGCGCCGTCCGCTAACACAGCGCAGGAATTGGACAGGAAGTGACTTACAACTTCCTGTGTGGGCTGACGGGAGGATTTATAGAAACCAACCACTCTACCCGTTTCTCCTGCTGTAAAGACTCAAACCTTAATCAGTCGTTGGTCTCGTCTTAGATTCAGGAGCCGTATGTCTATCCCATGCATGTTTAATACCCTCACTGTATTACCCTCTACCACTTCTGCTGGGAGGCTGTTCCACTTATCTACCACCCTCCCTGCAACCAGTACTCCAGTTGCTGAATATCACAGAAGGAAAATGTAAATCCAAATTTTGGGTCTGGATTCTAGCTTATAATTTACCTCAATTGTTGTTTTTGCAGTTTTAACCCTTTAATGACAAAGCCCGTACATGTACGGGCTCAAAATGCATTGTTTTCAATGGATTGGGACCGCCCATTGTCCTTAAGGGGTTAATTCTATCCATACGCGGTGCCGGGCTGCTGTTCTCTTTATACGTTATTAGCAATTATTTCTGAAGAAAGGATGAAGACCAGTCTTGCGTTTACCGTTCCAATTTATTGAACCCACCTCACGTATCCCTTTATTCTTTTTTCTTTGTTTGTTCTGATCGCTACGTGTTGTGTGTAAAAAGTGATTCTAATTCAAATGGACCAATCAGCTGGAGATTTTCACTGGTTGCTATGGTGATAAGACCACTTTTAAAACTTTGCACACAGTTTCCACATTTCAATACAGATCAGGGAATGTTTTGAGTTTCAATACATTTAACGGTCACGGCTATTTTGCATGAAAGGGAATCAGATCAGGATCACTGCATATGAATAATCACGCGTGTTCTGTGTCAGTTCTGATGTTTATTCATTGAACTTTGGGGCAGTTTCTTCTCAGTAGAAGACTTTCTCCAGGTACGTGTTCAGGAACATCCCGGTCGGGTCGAGTTTCTCTCTGATGCTCTTAAACTTGGAGAACGCCGGATACATCTGCTGAAAGTCCTTCCGAGTGCACGTGTGAGCCTAGGACAGAGAGAACATGACTCAACCCCACGAGTTACATCAAAGATCTGCCGCTTCTCCTCCACACCTGGGCCTGGTCTGGCAATTTATTGTCCCTCATCTTGGGCTGTGATTGGTTTGGTTGTCCACTGACACCCTCTCAGCTTTGTGATTGGTTTTGATATGCTCTCTCATCAACTCTTTTATTGGTTAAGTTATGCTGTGTCACCTCCCCCACTCAGTGATTGGTTTAGTTATCCTCCGTCCCTCCCTACACTGGCCTTTTAGACTGGTGGACCTTTTCACTTCCTTTGTGTCCTTTCTAGTTATGACCTGTTAAACCCCTCGGCCTGGTGCCTTCACACCCGTTCAGCCCCTTCCGATGTCCATTTCCTCTGTCATTATGTATATATGCATCCCATCTCTCTTGCATCCTGCCCTGACCTCCAATATGCTATTTCTCGGCTTCCCTTCCTTAATAATCAGCCCTCTTTTAAATTAATGGACTGTGACCCAGTCTTCATCAAACAGAATATAAACTGTGCTAAGAAACCCTGACCATGAAGAATTCAGAGATAATAAAACCTAAATCCGCCCCGCTGGACTATGTTTGGGTGGTTCATTTGCCGTCTGTGTATTTTCAGGAGCCGGGAATACTGGGGGGCATTGAACGTTTGTTATTTGATAGGACGTAAAATGCTAAATTCTCCGGTTGTCATATTAATCCAATCTATTTCACTGCATGTGGCTTAACACCTCGCGGTTTTGCTATTGAAAATTTTTACACTATACAGTGCGGTAACCTACGGGATTTTAGCAAAGTGTTGCTGTTAGGGGTAATTTGAAATCCTGCAGAGGGGGGGGAGCAGGAACTGGGTAGAGAATTTGAAGATTTTGTACCCTAACCAAAAGCTTTTGTTCTGTGTTTACTTGCAATTCCACATACGGCCACTGGGAGCTCTGTAGAGCAATTGCTGAAGGTCTGCTCACATCTCAACAATTTAAATCGCCTAAAGGGACCAAGGGGTGTGGTTAGAGGTGTGACTAGGGGGTGGGGCTTTATCAAGACTTTTTTTATGTGACTTTGTGTCCGACTGGTTGTATTTTATATAACAGAGTGGGGCATTTAGAACAATAATAATGGGTTTTATTTACACCCTTTAATTTATGAAGCCATTTTCTATACAAATTATTGGGGCTTTTAAGGCTGTAGAACCCTGCGATACCCTAATACCCCGCAAACATTCCCACCTCCTAGAGAAGAGGGGCATCAGGGGAGGAAAGAATCTACTACCACCTTCAAGTGTCCCTTTAAGAGAAGAACAGCAGCGACAGTGCCTTAAAACCACGACTCTGACATAAATTGGATATATAAACAGACTCACAATCCACAAACCTGAAAGGTGTGGTGCGAAGCGTCTCTGCGGAGTGTTTCACTTATAAAGACTCCAAAGAGGAAGAAGAGGCTTATTGCTTCAGCATCACGAGAGGTAAATACGATTTGGATCCTCTTACCTTGGCCCAGTGGGGTCGTCCTCCAACTCTTTTCATGATATTCTCGTATTCCAGCCAGTACTCTTGGTGAGGAACGTCCTTTCCATATGGCCTGAGGAGAAATATTATGGAAATCCCTTTTTAAGGTGTCTAAGAGTAACATATGGTGCGGTGTAAGGAAGCATTGAAGTGGGTTTTGATTATAATGATCAAACTTGTTGTCTGCAGACGCGGAGGTCGCTGATGAAGGTAGTCATGTGGTATCTGGACTTCATCCTTGCACAATAAAATAACCGTGTGGGTGGCTTTACGGCACAGCTAATACAGTCTTTGTTAGATGTTTCTTCATAGACCATCCTTGGTCCTCCAGCCACATGGTCCCACTAGAAGACTACACCCAGGTGATCTCTTTAGTACATTATGATAAAAGTATTTCGGAACTCTCAGGCTTTTGCCCCAATCTCATGGTCCCAGGTTTCCATGAGCAACACATTTGTGCAACACATAAAATCTTCACAACGTGCTATTAAAGGGTTGATACTTGACGAATCCCATGGCTAGCTCATTTAGAAAGTTGCCGGGTATGATGATAAGGCCTGAGAATGTTAACAAGACCTTGTATTCCATTGAGACTAACATTATCTTGACATGGAAGTTGCGCAATACTCTTAAAGTTTTTTTTCTTTTAAGTAGAATTTTGTAATACAATATAATAGGACTTCTTGTTTAAAAAGGTTTAGACATTTAGATATTTTTGTAACAGGTTTTACAGAACTCATCATCATAGTTGGGAGCGTTTCAGTTCCACCTACCCAGATCTCTTCCTTTTTGGGATGCGGGTAGGTGGGCAGTGCCGGTGGTGTTGGGAGGCAGTCATGGCGGATGGTTCCGCTGACATAGGATGCAGGGCTAGCTCCACGCGCAGGGAAACGCTGTGGTTGGAGTGGCAGTGGACGGGGAGTGGAGTGTGCAGTAGCTCCTCTCCCACGTCCTGGACCCAGAGACCAGGATGAGGCTCCCCTTCCATTTATACTTATCAATGAGAAATACAGGAACTTCATCTACCCTGAACCCTCCTCTCCCCTGATCCCTGGAATGAGCAGCCCATGAGGAAGCGGCCAAATGAATGCTGGGAAATGCCGCATTCTAAGGTGAAAACGCAAAAGGATATTAAACGCCATTCATCTAATATTCATGATACGTCAAAAAGCTCATCCTTTCGTTTCCAAGTGCCGCCATGACACGTTTGATCACCGTGTAGTGACTAGCAGTAGCCCTTTTACCTGTACATAATGATGTTCATGTAGCAGCTGTCCCGGTTGTAGCAGGGACTCAGTAAGATGTCATCCCCACGGGCAAACCGCACTTCCACCGGAAAATGGGCCACCACGTCAGGGTTTTTCTCCAGCCAGGATTTCAACTGCATCAACGCATCTTTGGTCTTTTCTCTGAAAACAGATTAGATTGTTACCGATTACCGAGTAACTGATCCTTTCGGTGATTCCATAAAACATAATTAAAAACAAATTATTATTATGTAAAAAAAGTAAGCAAATAATTATTTTTTTTATTAGCCATTTTAAAAATACTGTCCGGCTTCATCTCCTGAATATAAACTCACTTTACAATATCGATTAGAATATCTCCATTATTTTGCTCACTTGTGTATTATCGGGAAAGCCCGTAGTCACATGACTTAACAAAAAGGCACTGATTGGCTAAAAGGCATTGTTGCTGTGGCAGCAGAAAAATATTAACCCCTTAAGGACAATGGGCGGCCCCTAAACCCATTGAAAACAATGCATTTTGAGCCCGTACATGTATGGGCTTTGTCATTAAGGGGTTAAAAGTTTGGTAAAAACAAAGGAAAACTATATTTACACACTAGAATGGGGAAAGGCTGATCAGATCTCCAAGATTAACCAATTTTCTTCCACAATATCAATCTTAGTGTATTGTAGCTGTGAGCACGGATGATAGTATAGTTTCAGACCAGGCCTGGACTGGCCATCTGGCACACTGGGCAAATGCGAGGCAGGCCTGTGGCCGACAGCTCCATAGCAAGCAGCCACCGTACCTAGGCCATTGGCCTTAAAGTGACAGGATCCCCCTCATCGCGACCCTTGGGATCCTGTCACTTTAAGGCCAGTGGACGCTTTCATAATGAAATCACACATCATAGAAATCAAACCAAATCCGACAAGGTGTTAAAGTGATCTACTTACATGGGAATGGCCCAATCCTGGACGTGCTGCTTGAAAAGGCATTCAAAATTGAATACTTTGTGGCTGATGTCTACTCGCTCGCTTCTGCTTGAGAACTGAAGCCAGAAGAAAAAGCGGTTGATGTGAGGAAGGATCCGGGGTACGAAGGTGCTGCAAGAGAAAGGGGGTTTCATCGGGTTACCAGATAGGATTTCCAGCCCTTGTGCCCCCCCAACAGACCTTTCCTGTATGATGCCCAAGAAAAAGTCAGAGGATGGCCACACGGGCCAAGGTACGTAGATCCACCTTATATACCCCTATTAACCCCTTAATGACAAAGCCTGTACGTGTATGGGCTAAAAATGCATTGTTTTCAATGGGTTTAGGGACGGCCCATTGTCCTTAAGGGGTTAATTAATACTTTATATAAAAGTTACTTTTAAAGATGTTGTCCCACCAAAGGTTAGACATATGAAACAAACATAAAGGGGCATTCCGACCATCGTATGCGATTTAATGAGTGGTCCCTTTAAATTTTCCTGGCACAAAACATCAGACTACGGAGGAAGCGTTCTGGAGCTGCAGCTTCACCTTAAGCTAAATCTTTAGGGGGACTGCTTGGAACAACGTATGGAATCCTTTTAACCCCCACGTAATTTAAAGGTAGCAAACATTCTTATTGGCTATTTTTTTTTTCTCTTAATTGATACGTTTTCAGAAATCTAACCCAAAAGGCAGCCTGCAGATTTGGCAATCATCCGGAGGGACAGCTGTTGGTATCCTAAAGCATTTAACGCCACAAAAAAAATATCTCCATTTTAGATAAATGAACAGATGCGTATTTTGACGTCTATACAGAAATACATCTGTTTAGTCTGTCCTGATCTATCTGGATGAACAGATTATGGATTTATATATATAATATATATATATATATTATATACAGTATATTATTAATTTTTATTTTGGTTTTATTATAGCGTCATCTATAAATATATATATATAGTATCATGAATATTTTATTTGCTAAAACCTTACTTTATTTAAATGATTTGTATCCTTCTTACCATTCATAACCTTTGTTAAAAAGTATATATTATTTTATTTATGGTTTTAATAGCCACCATATATATATTATATATATATATATATATATAAATATAATCTCTATTAAATTATATATATATATATATATATATCATATATATAACCTTTGTTAAAAAGTATAACGGCTCACGCGTGTTTTACGTGGTGTCCCCTTGCAAATGCATTAAGGGGTTCCCACCACTGATTTGGCTTCTTAATGCCTAAACAAACCTGCATATTGATTTTTTTTTCATTATTATTATTTTAATAATTTAATTATTTCTATTAATTATAATGAATTATAATTATTTAATTATTTAATTTTCTTTTTTTGTTGAAAGTAAAGAAGAATGTTAACATAGACAAATACATAATACCGTGCAGAATGTGCTCACATCGAGCGTCAGAAGTGAGAAAACGTTTTCAAAATGATAATTTAGTTTAAAAAAGTAAGTGTTAAAATGATGATGATCAGTGCATGAGCTCATGTTTTGGTTTATCGATAAAATATGAACACAAGATGGCGCCAGAACTCAGAGAATCGGGAAGAGTCTATAAACATTCGACTTTATAATAAGAAAGTATTACGCTATTAATATATAATCTATTAATAGTTATGGGGTTTCTAATTTTAAAAGGGATCTCCCACCAGTTTTGTTATCAGATTAAAATACATTTTCAAAAATATAAAATTTGAGTTTTTGCCCCATAATATAATATTTTCAGGCAGCTGCATATCAGCCGTTTCCATGAGTTCTCGCTCTGTTATCTGATCCCCAATCTACTAAACAACACCCCCCCACACACACACACTCTTTATCATACTGCCTGTGCGGAACAATAGAATGCCCCAGTCTTATGACTCAGCCAGACTCTCTGACTAATGGAAGTCTATGGAGGAACGGACTTCATTAGCATTGTCATAAAGCATCAGCTCAGTGTGGTGTTTGAGCCGGGAAAGTCACCCAAAATATCACATGACTGACAGCAACGGCGCCTCCAGGTCTGCAGATAAAGGGAGTTTATTGGAAAAAATGTATTTGAGAAAACATTTTTTGGCATAGCCGACCTACATTAAAAGTACATTCTAGATAATGCAAAGACCCACATTACACAATAAACACAAAGTATACACTACATCGCACTACACTTCACTGTGTGTCCAGGGCTGCCTCAGGTGTGAAAATAATAATTATTGTAATTATTATACAATTTTTCTACGCTCACACTGATGAGTTTTCCAAATATAACCACTAGGGGGCAATGTTTGTTCTCATCACAAAATATAATACAAATATATATTAAAACCAGAATAAAAAGCGATTTCTCTATACCTTGCATGCATATCTTTAACCGTCTATTCTATAGGAGCTCAATTACTGATGGACTTTATAAAATTGAATCTTCCCCTGTTAGGGGAATAACGTTACTACCCGATGCAGCTTCAAGGGGCGGTTAGGGGGTCTCCTACCCCCTATTCAACAGGTAATCAAAGCATTACTAAAATGTAAAAAACCCTCTCAGAAAATGAATGCCGATATAATTCGCACGCAGAGGGGCACTTTTTGTTCTTTTTGTTGGGGTGTGCGGCAAGCGTGGCTTTACAATACCTTTACTGTGTGACTTGGTGACCGATATATAGCAATTTATTGTAGGCAGTTAGAAGAAGAATAATGGGGTTTATTTACCCCGTTTAATTTATAAAGCCGTTTCCTGCTGTTTCTATACACATTATCGGGGCTTTTAGGGCAGTAGAACCCTGCGATACCCTCATACCCAGCAAACATTCTGACCTCCTAGAAAAGAGGGGCATCAGGGGAGAAAAGAGGGGCACAAAGGAGAAAAGAGGGGCATAGAGGAGGAAAGGGGGGCACGAGTGTTTGAGACACAGAGAGGTAATGGAGTAAGGTCTTTTTTCCCGGACTGGGCTCACTCAGCACCCAGCTGGGACATGGATTTACTGTAGACATTTAAGGAGTAGCATGGTCAGTGGGGGTGGGGCTAACAAGGCCACACCCATTTAATGCTAATTTATTTTATTTATATACCCCCCCCCCAGCGTTTCAGGTGTTCAAATAGGGGCACATTTTCTTGGGAGGTGGGATAGAGTCAGCAGCACCGACCTCAGGGGGGGGTCAGGGGACGATGCCTGAAGATCGGGACTGTCACGGGAAGAATGGGACGGCTTGCAAGTAATTTTTACGCCAAACCCAACCAAAACACCACCAAAAAGACCCGACTAGGATAGAACTGCCAAGTAGTCTGTGTGTCCCTGAATACATTACTTTTATTTTGAATTGCCTGACTCTGGTATTTTTGAGGCTTCCAGATTTCCGCAGCTTATTTTTTTCCAGCGAATCACTGAATTTCATCAATAACCTAAAGCAGATTCCGCCCGAGTTTCCGAAATTCTCCTCCACCAGTCGGCGGGAACGCGTGATTAATATTTCGCGGTGAATGCAAAGCGCGTCCGGTCGCAGGGAATTAATCACCCGGGCCGCACATTACCTTGAAATATTGTTTATTAGGAGCGGAAAAAATCAGGTAGAAATTTATACGTAGAAATGTTTGCCGGAAATACAGAGAAATTTGCTTAAAAGAATGTTCTTTAACCCCTGCGGTTACCATACCCAGGACACCTAAACAAGCTAACTGCCTATTTAGTAGATGTAGGTAAGCGGGGCAATGTGCGCTACTCACTTGCAATACACCCCCCCCCATACTTACAAAGGTTTCAGCAAAATTAACAATGGGGGAATAACTTAATGGGGAGGAATAAATCATGCAGATCCCGAGAACCGGAAGTTAAGATGGCTGCTTCTATGGCGCACGATGGGTTTCTAATACATATAGATTGCTTATTTGAATCCATAAACATCATCACATTGGTTTAGTTACTCAATATAAGGGTGAGGTTTGTCTTTTTTCCCCAGATGTTCCTGGAGGAACCTGCCAGTCGGCAAGTGATTTAAGTCAGAAGGATGGGTGAGAGCGCGGCAGCTGCAGTTTAACATTGATAAATGTAAAATAATGCACTTGGGCAGACTATAGCATTGGGGACAGTGTTCTGCCAGTGACAACGGAGTCATTATTTCTGATGACCTAAAGGTAAGCAGACAATGACATAAAGGGGTGGAAAAAGCGTCGCAGGGTGCTGGGGTGTATAGCGGGAGGCATTAGTAGCGGGAGGCATTAGTAGCAGGAAGAGGAAGCAGGTTCGGCCACTTTACAGATCTTTGCTCAGGTCTCACCTTGGTCATGGGTGACCCCATCTCCAGAAGGACATTGAGAGATCGGAGAGTCAGAGGAGAGCTACAGAAACGCTAAGCGGTTTGCAGGAATCTCTAATGGATCTCTCCATGCTTTCCACGCACGCTTCCCCCGTGCCTCGTTAGAACCCGCTATTAATGCTCATCGAGCCAGCGACGGAGATGACTGGCAGTAAGACTATCATGCGTCAGGCGGTACACTCTCCGCTCTCCTACATGGGGAATAGTTGGGGGTGGGGAATGGGCAAATGCGAATGGGGGGCATTTTGCAGAATCGCCCCCACTGATTAGCAAGAGGGACACCGGAGAAACTTAAAGGGACCTCTCCGCGATCTTATACATCTTAGCTAAAATCACGAACATCGTATCCGTTTACCGGTATATTATATATAAACGGATCTATTATTATTACGCACATTGAAGCGCGACGCCCCTGGTCTCCAGCCGCTGTGTTCTTTATTCCGTAATTAAATACCGGCGTCTATAGCATTGTGTGACAGGAGCCCACCGTGCACAGATGTCACACGTTAGCCATTCCCTGTGGGATACACACGTGTGCGGACCTCCTAATGTACACAGGTGCTCATCATGTAATAAGCGGTTCACGTGTTCTCATTGGACATTTCTGATTAATCTGTTTTATCGGATAAGTGTATTTGTACTATAAGATAAGCTCGCTTATGCTGACACTTCTTCCACCCCGTTTTAATTCTTCTTTCTCCCCGCTAAGATCATATATAAGACTCCTAGTTGGTGCTTTTGCGCCCAGTATGTTATGGTTCATCTCCCTGCTTGAATGCAGGTGACTCAGTCAAGTTTTCCTTGAGGGCCGGTATTAGAGCCACTTGGGTGACACATTTGGAGAGTCACTACATAGACTCTTCACAATGGGTTATTAAAGGGTTAATATTTCAACAGCACATTTAGGGAGTTCCCAGGTATGACCCCGCCCTGTTGATTAGCGACACCTCTCAACATCTCAAATGACCAAAGAAGGACATTTTTGTTTTTAGAGGCGTGGTTAGAAGTTTGACTAGGAGGCGGGGCTTTTCCCAGACTCTTTATGTGACTTTGTGCCCCACTGCTGGGTATTTGTGTAACTGAGTGGGGCATTTAGAAGAAGAATAATGGTTTTTTATTTACCCCGTTTAATTTATAAAGCCGTTTCCTGCTGTTTCTATACACATTATCGGGGCTTTTAGAACCCTGTGATCCCCTCATACCCAGCAAACATTCTGACCTCCTAGGAAAGAGGGGCATCGGGGTGAAAAAAGGGGCATTAGGAATTTGTATCCAAGAAGGGACTTCTAAAACAGATGTTGGGGGAGGGGGTAACATTTAATTCATTTAAATTTCATTTCATATGGAACAGTTATTTGCCTTTATTCAGTTATAGTCTTGTTGTAAGTAAACATTCTGCCTGAAAAGGGTAAAATTTAAAAATAACTAATTTCACCCCAGGGGGGTATGGACTGTGGAAATGAAACCTTCTGCTGTACTATTTTTAATTTTTTTTGTATATGAAAATCTTCCAAAAAAACAAAGCTAACTCAAGCAAATATGATAAAAAAAAATGTTAAAAAAGACTAACTTAGTAAAAGAGCTAATTTATTGCTTTCTGAGAAGGGTTCTCAGATCCCGTCACAGATAATATGAGGATCTGGTTGAGAATTTCCTTTTTCGAGGTTCCAATACCTGAAAAAATGGTCATTTTTAAAAATATAATCATGACTTCATTCTCTACTAAGTATTGATTTTTTTCACATATAATGGGATCAGGAGACCAAAGAATTAAAAACAATTACAGAAAAAAAAGCCAAACACTTTCAGGTTCTCGTATACGACAAACGCCGCAGATGACAATTTCCCATTTCCCATTTCTTTTGAAAAGTCATTAGATTTTTTTTGTCTTTCAACTAAATGCAGTTTCCAGTCTTTCATGTCCGGCTGCCCCCCCCCCCCCCGGCACTGGGCTGTCTCCAGAGACTGTCAGGGAAACCGTTTACATCTGATGTGTTAACAATATCTGCGGATGGCGGGTCACCTTTGGACAGAGAGTAGACTTTTCTATATACGCTGTGCCAGCAAACCGTATGGATCAAAATTCTTTTGATCTACAGATTTGTTCTGTTGGCTAACGAATGAGAGTTGTGCAAGTCTACAATTTCATCCAAAAATGCATTATTCTTCATCCCCATAATCATATCCGACAACTTCCAGACTAGAGGCTAGCAAGAGGCCTCCCTCTTTGGCGGAAGTGGATTTGTGAGGAGCGAGACTGTTGACTTGTTGGCTTTAGCCACATACACGTGCGGGCTAGCCCCAAATTCCTTAAAATTGTATGAGGGGTGGGAGGGTAAATAGACAGGGAGTAGTCCTAAACATCGTTCCCACAACCTGGAGAGTTAGCACCGTGACGAGCGTGGAAGCGGCGCTTTACCAGGTATGCCGATAATCATATCCAGAATGGCACACCGGGCACGCGCAAACTCCATGTGGCCAACGCTAGATATGCCAAGCCACACAATAAGTGAGCTTAAAAACATGTAACCGCCTATATCTAGCGTCAGTCGCACTGAAGTCATCAGGCGGCCGCTGGCCTTAAAGTGCCAGGACCATCTTCTCATCGCAAGTCCATCCCAGCCCATAATGAGTTGCTTGATCCATCAGTTGCATACGTGACTATGTACAGCTCGTAAAAAAGACCTTTCTCCTTTCCCTATAGAAATATACTCGATTTCAAATTTTTGATTAAAAATGACCAGTTTTCCAGTTTTTAGGTAGGATGCTTAAGGACTAGCATTTCTGGAATGGAGTTAATAGTATATTGTGTTGACAGCTTGTAGAAAGAACGGGTCAACCATGTCAGGTTTATTAAGTTCTCCTTCGGTTCAAAAGACATCGAATCGAGTAAAATAATCCATATAGTCCTATAAATTATTTATTTACTCAACTTATCACACAAAATACAAAGAAGACGGAGCCTTCCGGGGCATCGGCAGAAACGTTAAATCACTTAATATGTTTCTTCTTAGAAAAAGCCCTCGTTACCTCGAGGAAGTCATGCTGAAGACTAATTTATGTTTGCCGATCGCCGCCAGCGGGAAACGAAGACTCCGAACGCTGCCTTGGAGACGCGCGATGTAAAGATACCTACCTGCTGCCTTTTATTCCTTATTAACGATGTTACCTTAAAGTGTAATGCAATATCTATGAATATTTAGTCCGTCGTCACTCAACTTAGAATGCTAATTGAATTTAAATGAAGCGTTTTAACTCTCCGAGAAATAACAATAAGGATGTCAGACGATCCGAGTTTCTCCGGGGGCTGGAATCACGGGAGGAATATAATTTCATTTTATTACTGCCATAACTCACCATGTGCCAGGTTAAAGTGGGATTATGTCACATCTTATATCATATTACAAAGTATATTAATCAAGTTTTTTTCTTACATGTAGCCATTGTTATGAGGTTTCCTTCTGTATACAGGAGCCGCCATCTTGCTGCCCCGTCGCAGGGTATAAATCGCCCTGAGATATCTGTGATAATAGTTACGGAGGGACCTGCGCGGCTGGAAACAATCTCTAGCGCTAGAGGCTCAGGCGCCGTCCGCTAAAACAATGCGGGGAGAGAACAGGAAGCGGTTTACAACTTCCTGCTCGGGCTGACGCAAGGAAGAGAACAGGAAGCGGCTTACAACTTCCTGCTCCGGCTGACGGGAGGGAGAGAACAGGAAGCAGCTTACAACTTCCTGCTCGGGCTGACGGTCGGATTCCGATTCCATCTGCAATGAAGGATCATGGGCAATGGAGGCAATTGTGCGTGAAATGCCGTGGGCTATGGCTTTGGTGATGTCAGGGCAGGTCGATATAAATCGGAAAATGTAAAAACCGACCATTAAATTAAAATAATAATAAAGTGATTAAGGGCTGCCATTCCTGAATGCCTTTCAACCCTTCAGCCTTTCTCTGTAATATTCTGTAATTAATAGCTCTTAATAGCATTTTTGTCGCCGCCATATAATCTTATCCTCTCCCCGATATAATTTCACCCTTTGCCTTCCCATGCCCCCCCTGTATAATTTCACCAATTTCCTGTATTTTACCCCATATTTTCGCACCTCTCCCTATATCACTATAATCTCCCCCCACCCCCATTTAATTACACCCATCCCATATATTCCCATCTATCGACCTATTTCTTTTTAGGTTCTACCTTATATCACTCCCTTGTCCCACAATAAAATTTTACCTCCTTCTACATAATCAAAACTATCAATCTGCCCTTCATTTATTTTTTTCTGTATTGTATATCAAACTAAGCGCCAATAATAATAATAATCATAAAATAATAATAATAATCTTGCTGGAACACTTAATTGTTATATTAAATATTATATTAAATTAAATATATTAATTTTTTAATGTGATTTATTAAGGTTTATTTGCTGAAAATTCTAGTGTGCAATTAGAATTGTGTCTCAGTGGGACTGCACCTTTAGACCCCAATTACATTTTTCCCCCATTTAAATTTATCCACATGAAAGCATCCCCAGGTTCTGAAGGGAAGGCTTATACGAGAGACACTTCTGGAAGATAAAAAAAAAGCCTAGGGAATTAATTGCGCTGAAAACCAACTAGAAGACCATTACTTCCTCGGTCGGTCTTTTTCTCCATATAGTCCCAAATAAATTATATTTTTTATACATCATTACACTGGTTTGCAACCTGAGAACAAGTACAGAAGTGGGATTTTTTTGGATCATATTTAGTTCCATTTTGTCTACAGCAGAAATAAAACTTTTTAGGAGGGCTAAAGATACAGTTGAATCAAATTGAACCACCTCTGCTGGAAGGCTCTTCTACCACCCTCTCGGTAAAGTAAGATGAAGGTCAAGAGCCAATTAAAGCAGATCGATCACCTTTCCAAATACCACGCCTATGTTACAGTTAAATATGTTAAATTAACATTAATGTTTGTATTAGAAATCCATATACAACGGGGGCAGGCATCTTAACTTCCTGTTCTCAGCATCTGCAGGGTTATCTCTCCACTTTTGTTATGTTGCTGATTGTTGCCGAGTGGTTTAGGCAGCCTTTGTAAGGACGGAGGAAGGACAAGGAAGATAATGCTAGCCAGAGATGGCAGCTTCTGTTGATGTAGACCATGTCTAAGATCGTTTAAGTCCCAGAATTCTTCCTCAACCCCTTCACCCAACACACAGAGTAGGACTTTCTCTGGATTCTCTTTTAGATTCCTAAATGAAGACCCTGAAGGAATTGGGATAATTACTTTTCCCCCAACACGGATTTAATTATACTTTGTCTACAAGAAGCCATATATTAATTGAGAAGGTCCAGCTAATGTCCTCTGGAGAGCAGCCTAAAGGAGTTTGTATCGAGATTATAAACCCATAAAATAACTTAATTTGAATTTACAGGAGAACGCCTTGTTTCACCCCACACTTTACATGGTAGCCGGTCTCAAGAGTGACGTTAATGACACAGGACGCAGAGTTCTGAATCGAGTTATGATGTAATCTGCCGTCCGGCAGCAGATGACAGCAGATACCCAGTAACGGTGCTCGTGTGATATTTGGCCTTGATGCAAATGGGTTGCTGGTTTAACAGGGGTTGTTAGTCATTCTGAATTTCTTTTTCTACTTACTATGTGTCGGGGGAAGGCAGGTTAAAGCATCTTAAAAACGAGGAAGATCTTCAGAATACTAAAAAGGTGTTTCATCTTCAACGTTCTTCTCCTCCTTGATGGTTCCAATAATCCATCCATGTCCTACTCAATGTCCATAAGTCAGTTTCGGGTGTCTGTCCTTGTTTCTGGTTCTGTTTGCCTCTCTTGAAATCTCCCCTCCATAGCCGTCTCATTCCAGGAGAAGCAGCCTCTATGAATCTAAGACGCTGTTGCTGTCTTAGGCTGATTCGGGGTTTGGAGGAGATTAATATCAAGGTCCTTGTTTTAAGCAAAAAAATCATTCTGCGGCTCACGAAGAATGGGTGGTCTGGGGTAAGAAGCATCGCTAGAATTTATACGTCTCTTTCGCTTACTTCCAATTACTCTGGAAATTTGCTCTCATCGGTCATATCGGCCGATATAGATCCATGATACCTTTTTAGAAGAACATCATTCATGGCAGAAGATGCAGGGTCACTTGCAGATTTAAAGACCTTGGAGGTCCCTTCTTCATTACATCTGGAAAAGGGACCTTCGAGGTCTTAAAAAGCTTATCTAACGCTACATTTTTCCCCATGGAATTTGGCTGTTAAAAGGTGTCACAAAATCAGCAAGAATTTTTTTTCTTTTGGGTTGTAAATAAAAAATTTGAGCAAAAAAAACCCCTCAAACAAAGGGGTTGGAAATACTTCCAAATGTTATACATTGAAAAGTAAACTTATATAAATTTTCTCTGGTCACCCACCCAAGATTATTTGCGGTCCACTTGGCGGTCATAGATGTTATAAATATTCGCTAGCAAGGTGGCATAATCTATAGTTGAGCGTCCCAAACAGTCAGTGACATGTTCCTCTCCACCCCACACCCCAGTATCTCACACTCCTGAAGCACTTTGATATCAAGAGGGCACAGGATGCAAAAATGTAAAGATCTCAAGTGTCTTCCACTGAAAACATCTACAAATATGTGGTAGTTGGGGGGCAAGAGTGTCCTCATTAATGGAGCCCACCAAGAAACAATGCTGGTCCAATAAAGGGCAAGATTCCTTAATCCAACAAGAAGAACCTGAGGTCAGTTCATCATGATCAATGTTCTCATAGGAGCCGATTACTTTTGAGAGCTTCAGATAGAAAGATGATGGAGGGTCTTCATGGACCAGCAGTCACCGTGGATTAGTTCGCTACCTAGTCCTCCAGAACCACATAAACCACAGCTGAGCCTTCCTGATAAATCACGTATCCAGACACCCCCCAGTTCTTAATCTATCTTACTCCTCCGTGGGGCTAATGTCTTCATTCCTCACTTAGTTTCCAGGCACTAAGTATATCCGTCTTAATGTCCATTACCGAGTGACAGCTGAGTGGCAGGAGCTATGATCGTCTGTCATTTTCATTCATGTCCCGTGGTTGTGATAAAGCATTTATTAATATACATGTTAACCCTTTAGGTTCTAAAACCTTGATCGGCGCGGCGTCTTTGCAATCAGTCTGGAGATTATTATCGAAGGGTTCCGGTCAGTCCAATACCAAGAGCCATCATTTTAAAGAAAGAGCATGTAGTACCCTATCAATGTGACTATGGTCCCAAAATAATTTTTAATGTAAAAATGCATTTTTTTACGTGAATCCTAAGTTTTTTATATTAAAATATTCTCATCATACGTAAATAGTCATTAATAACCTAATAGTAGGTTAGTGGCTAAATATGACAATTGCCGTTCAAACATCTCTGATGCCATAGGACACCCGTCTTGATTAGCACAAGCGAAAAGTTTTTTTTAGTAAATCCATAATCGGGATATTTTAGAACTGATTTTGCGTTAAAGGAATGAACAGAGAACACGCATGAAATCTGTTTGGAGCAGTGAGAGTCCCGAATCGTGTGTCTCATCCCCGAGAGCTTCAGGAAAGCATACAGAGATGATTAATGATCTGACCAAACCGCTATACGGGGAGAGCAAATTATCTCCTTCTTCCCGTAAGGTTCCTGTACAGGCGTCTCCGTTTCACGCCATGCTGGATCTTGCCGTCAGCCCCAGGGGATATGGCAGCCCCCCTCGTGTTCACAAGGCCAAAAAACGAAGGGATCTCAGTGGCGCACAAGACTAAGTCCTGTTGCGTCTAAGTGGCTTTTTATGGAGAATATTTAAAACGAATTAGATTCTCGACAAACGCTCTCCAGTAGATTAATTTTCCCTGCATCAAAACCAAACTCACAAATCACTGAACTATTGAATATATTCTATCACTACCCCCTGTGTCAGCTTTATGGCTCAGGAAGATTAACATGCGAAATTATCATTCAAATTATTTGTTTTACCGTTTTGGAAATTTTGACCACAACTTTTTTTTTTTTTTTTGGCAAAATGAAAGTTTAGGGAGTTTCAATGGATTTAGATTATTACATGATATCCATATGGGGCCCCGACTTTGAGGAATGTTTTATTGAGCTGTGTCCAGGGCTCTCTTTAATGTGGGGTAAAAGGCGCAACCCTTCCTATTTGCCACCCAGATCTGCCTTTGCGCTGTGTTTTAAGCCCCTATGCGTTGGCAGTGCTAATATTTGGAACATGGGAAGAAAAGAGATGTCGAAACGCAACATGTACAATTGGCAAATTCTAATGGGCAATCAGTTGAGTCTGACCTAATCCAAATGTCCTTCTCTCCAGACGGCTCTCTTCACTTTAAAGTCCCCCATTGAAGTTGGATAGGCCGGTACGAGTTTGGAACAGAGACACGTTTGATGCTTCACTTTCCGCTGGGTCTTGGGAGGGATTCAAGCCAAACTGAAGCTGATGGGATCTCCACACTCGTGAAGATGTCCACATTGTGGCCATTCGTGGAGACCTTTGGAGAAGCCAGCTTTGTCCCTTCATGTTTCTGGCTCTCCACCTCTTCTCCCAGTGAGGGATACCACAGTAGGCCATCTAAGCTTCTTGCACCACCCAAGCACCTTCCACCGACAAGCTCAACAATTGCGACTGGGCTTCGCTTCATCTCCTGCTTGGTTTGCTCATTAATTGATGGCTTCCCAATGAATACATATGTGACAGCATGGTAGCCCACCTAAGCAACTCACACCACCCAATCACCCTCCACCTTTGTATTGCTGTCCCTTTCACAAGGCCCAAAAAACGATAATCCTCATAGGACTTTATTTATGCAACTTCAACTCATAATTAAACCACACACCGTTTGCTGGCATTCTAAATTCATAGACCGTGTGTTTACTTTGAAGTAATCGCC
This sequence comes from Spea multiplicata, assembly GCA_009364415.1. Lineage (NCBI taxonomy): Eukaryota > Metazoa > Chordata > Amphibia > Anura > Pelobatidae > Spea > Spea multiplicata. The sequence continues at coordinate 25,192 of VKOC01026258.1, forward strand.
TTTAAAGTGTTCCATAGCGTTACCTAATAACGAATGTTTTATCGCCATCACAAATCCCGTTCATCGCTCAGAAGCCGGAGCGGTATGGCTGGTTTGGGGCAGGACATTGGATATTCCGTTCCGCCTCATCTGATTTCCCATTAGCTTGATTGTAATTTAATGAAAGACATTATACGAGGGATTTTTTTTTACGTTCAAAGCATAGATAAAAAGGTGAATTTCCTTTTCATGGTAATGCTCAATAATCATCATCCAGGAGGTTATAATAGCCTCGCCTTCTGTTATTCTCCCTCAGTCTTCTAATAGATTGTAATATCAGGACCCTCTTCTCCTCCTGTACCTGTATGTCTTGAGGTGCATTAATTTTTGTATATATTCGGTTTTAATGTTACTATTCATTTTTTACGCTCCCCTATTGTAATAGGGTTTGGACTTCTACCCCTTTAATTGTCCCCTGAAACCCTCTTAAACCGAACGGTTAATTTTATATCAAAAGCACTGGGCACTGCGTGAATGATTGGTGAGAAGATGGGACAATTTGTTTTTATGGGGGGACACGAGAGTGGGGCACATAGCTTACACTCTATGAAACACAATCATAACTCAACAGGACACCTTATATACAGAAGAATGTTTGATGTCTATAAATCTGATAACATATATGGCATAAATTATATTATATACCCTTCAGTCATCAAACGATTGGTTCAATTTTTAACATATCACATGTTCTAAAACTAAAGAATTAAATAGAGAAAAAGAATACTTTATGGTAGCTAGTTTCTACATTTTTTAATGAAAATAAGTACTTTAAATCATTTCATTTCTTTTCTTTTTTTAGTAATATGGTATGCCTTGTTTCTTACAGTTACATTAAATCCGCCTTTTCTACCAATCTGAACTTTACAATTGTATATTATCATGGAAACACCCAAGCAATGATATATGGGCTCAGAGGCGTAACAATCCCCGGCGGCCGCCCCGTTAAAAGCCGCGAGCTGCGCATAATACATGACGATCACTCACACTCTCTCCCTTCTTTGCATGATGATCCAGCATGTAGGAAGTGACATCACATCAATTTCCTGCATGCTGAATCAATATGTATGATCATGTTTGATGGCTAAGATGGCACAGGCAAGCTGTTGGGGACAAAGATGGCACAGGCAAGCGGTTTGGGGTCTAAGATGGCCCAGGCAAGCTGTTTGCAGGAGCCGTATGCCTATTCCATTCACTTTTTCAATTCCCTTACTGTATAAGCCTCAACCACTTTTAAAGGGAGGCTGTTCTATGTATCTACCACACTCTTTCACCATAATAAATACTTTTTACAAAAAAAGTAGCAAAGCCTTAAACGGTCAACGTGAAAAAGTATCGTACATTACCTGATCCAAAGCAGGAACTCCAGAAAGTAGTACCCCACAAAATAATCCCAGAACCAGCTAGACTTGGAGGACGGGGGCTGCAACAGAAAACATATATTTTAGCAGCGATTTTAATGTTTGCTAACGCCTGTACCGTGTGAAATTCGGCAGCGCCAAGCAATCAATGCCACCGCAATCTGTCTAACCGCCGGGAGACGGTGTTAATTCAGCAATTTGAGTGCAGCGACTTTCCCTCTGGTTTGGATGATTTGTAAAGCAAAAAGCATTTAAAATTCAAATGATCATTAATCTGCGGGGAATTCATCGCTCTGCGCGTCTCGTAAAAGCAGCTCGAGTAACATTGGATCGTACATATTAATACCAAAAAACCTAATCGGCGTAATAATCCTTTGTACGAAAAGCCGCTACATACATTATACGGAAAAAAGATTGCATTGTGAAATGACAGGAGCCGTATTGTTATAATAATAGTGCTTTTTACAAAAAATAGTTGTATAAATTAACGGGGAAAAGTTTGCAGTGGAATTTTACGGATATATTTTCTTCTTTTCTCTCTTTCCCCGGAGATTTGGCATCAAACATTGTATCCTCAGATATCTGGCAAGGGGACAAGGGGACTAAATTTAAAGCAGAAACATCACCGGAATTGCTTCTTTTATTGAAATTGCTAATAAAATGCACTAATTGTTTTGGAGATATTTATATTGAAGTTAAAGTACTACAAAGTGGGGTATTTGTCTAAAATCAGTGTTATCAGCATTATCTGCCCTGGAGCTCTCTTCCTTCTCCTCACATACACATTCATGCTCACACACTTATACATCCATGTTGACATACACATTCATGCTCACACACTTATACATCCATGCTGACATACACATTCATGCTCACACACTTACATACACACATTCATGCTCACACACAAACACTTATACATACACTCTCACTCTAACACTTATATATACACTCATACATACATACTCCCTTACCCTCTCTCTAACTTGCTCACTCCTTCTCTCACCCCCTTTCCTTATCCGCAGCTTTCTCTCTGGCTGCTCTCACATGGAGCAGCCTTGATTTTATTGCAGGGTCGCGTAACTGTGTGTGTAAACAAAAAATGGCTGGTCTGACCATTTTGTGAACAATTTTGGAGTGGCCCCGGAGCCCGGTACATACTCAAATCCACCACTTCTGTTATTAAAACAATTATTCCCATGGCCATTGGCACCTAATACTATCGGAAAACACTAAGTAGGCAGTGAACGCGGAAGGGGTTAATACCTTGTCTGTAGGATCCTGATAATACGCGCTGACTTTTTCTGTGTGGGGAAACCAGAAGAAGCGGAAATATTCAGAGCTGTTCAAATGGTTTTCAAGATTGTCAAGGATCTGGAAGAGAAAAAGACGGGTTATATAGCGAAAACGGCTAAATAAGAGCAAGCAAATGTTTCACAAAATTACACATTTTTAATGGGGGGGAACCATATGTGTTTTTTCCTGTTATCCCGATTTTTAAAAAAATGTTGTCAATATTTTTAGGTTTTTCCTTTTTTTTTTTAATTTCTCAAACAAATTCTATAAATATGCCTTGATATTTAGCAAAGTTCCCGATGACAGACATAAAAATCCTTAAAAGAAAAGGCGTGGAAAAAAAAATGACTTTAAAAAAGAACCTAATAAAACAGCACTTTTTATAAAATAATAAAAAAAGTAACGAATAATAAACAAATTCCTTTTTTGTTAAGTTTAGCATTTACCAATTTTTTGGGGGGAGATTGCCTGAATTAATCTCATACATTTTTCTACGTATATATATTTTTAGGAATGTATAAAATACATCATTTCCGGTTCCCGATAAGTGGTCTACTATCTGTTTATCTTCTAATTGGCGTGTGTTGTTTGTTTCAGTTTAATGTCTAATTGTCTCTAACAGTAACATAAATAACTCGAGGGCTCGGCTCCGCTGACTGCACAAAGCGAGGGAAGAGGAGATTCCGTAAAGAATATCAAAGCTGTTCATTTAGTTTTACTTCCCGTCTGTTCCCAGCTGTAAGTACAAAGCAACGACGTTTAATTACAGAAAGAACCTCCGGGGAGCGCCGCTGATCCCCCCTACTAATGGGATCTCAGATACTCACACGGCGTTGTCTGCCGATCACAATCTGCTGCACTTAATGAGTACAGATAGATCGATATAATCAGCGCCTACAGACTGCGTGTGACAATAGCCCAAATGGCTCCTTCAGACCAGAGGTGGAAGATTGATTCAGAGAGAGGGTCAGTTTCAATTCATTTACTCTCCAGGAGAAGCAGATCGTAAGCCAAATGCTACCCCCCCATATCGCTAAGTAGATAAACTCACAGCAATAAGTCCCGTTGCAATAATCAGATATGTAGCACCGGACCAAACATGTGCACGTTGGGGCTTTTAATCAATTTACGCTCGTGGATCCCTGCAACTATATACTGAAGCTGCAGTAAAGAAATGCGGAATGCGTCGGCCCCATCGTCTGCCCAAGACAGGATCTATCGCAGTAATAATGGTAGATCGGAGGTGCCTTCAGGTATCAGCCCATCAGGCATTGGCCCAGTTTGGCCGATGGCCAGTCTGGGTCTGGGAAGGACTAAACAGGCACCAGAAAAAAACATCCCGCTGAAGTCTATTTACATCAAGAACATGGACAGGATCCCTAGAACTATATACTGAATGCAAACTACAGGGCCGGCCTTTGGGGTGTGCGACCTGTGCGACCGCACAGGGCGCGCAAACTCAGGGGGCGCGGCCTGGCGCCCAACTTGCGGCACCCCGGCAACCCCTCCAGAGACGGACAGTAATGTCCGCCGCTGAGGACAGGCTCGGTAAGGGAGCGGTATCGGAGGTCTGTTAAAGACCTCCGATACCGCTCCCTTGTGATCTGCGCGGCAACAGCTGCTGTGCGCCGGGGTCTGTTGTCAGATACCGGCGCACAGCACTGAAGCCGCGCCCACCGCTGCCCTCTGACCCGGAAGAAGACAGAGAAGACAGAAGAACTGAAGAAGAAGAGCGAAGAGGAGGAAAAGAAGCTGAAAGAAGAAAGGAAAGGTAGGAAAGCATTAAGTGAGAGTGGATTAGTATATATGTGTGGATTGGTATATATGTGTGGATTGGTATGCGTGTGGATTGGTATGCATGTGGATTGGTGTATATGTGTGTGGTTTGGT